>VUQG01019248.1:0-24048 GCA_015106755.1 Etia nguti | reverse complement strand
CACCCATTTCAATCCCTCCCCCATTTAGTGCAGAGTGAGTTTAATCATCACTTTTGCCAAAACACATTAAGCCTATGTGTCCAGAGTTGAAGAGAGAGGGGGAGGTTGAAAAACTACAGAGTGGCGCATTGGATTTGCAATAGTGATGCATCACTCTGGCATTACTTTGGAGATTAAAGAAGGGACGTTGCATTTCAGTGCTGAGAGTTGCCTAATGGACGCCTGTCCTCCTGTGCCGAGCCTGAAACGAAACACCGTTGTCCACCTGGAGAAGATGAGTCGCAATCACCCTGGAGTTCCCTTTTTCTATACCTCCATTCCTTTACCCGCAAATTCCCTCTTCTTCTAAAAACCTTTTTTCTTTAAACTTCAAAGCCTTCCCTTGACTTTTAACCCCCAATTTGAGAGCACCTCCACACTGAAGACATTTATGCAGCTGTTTGATCATATTCTCAAGTCAAGAACAACGCCTCCTTTAATACTGTAAAGTGGATTGCATACATTAAAGTTAAGCCAACACACAACATGACTTTGCCTGGTCTCTGTGTTACTGCAGTTATATGAAAAGATGGATATAAAGTGCTTGGAAGCTTAGGGACAGGCAGAATGATATTGGGAATAGAGAATAAAAATATATTTTAAAAAACGAAAGGCGTGGGGGGTTGCTTTAGCACTGTGCTAATTGGGGGCAGGTTCAATATGGAGACAGAAGGCTTTTAAGTAAGAGAAAGAGCATAACATCGGTGTAGGGAGTCCCCAGAAAACAAAATGATGATACAGAATCACAGTCAGTCAGTCAGTCCAAGGCTACAGCCAAACAGCAGCCCAGCCCAGTGAATGAGTTTTCTGGTCACAAGTCTATATGTACCCCTGGGCGTAAGTTCAGCCTGGCACCCAGCTCTGGTTGCTGTGTGAAGGTGGGGGGCATGCAAAAGCCCCTAGACTCATGCCCATCCCCATCCCCACTCCCTGGGACAGAGAACCATCAAAGTTGAAGTCCATGTTTTCTGTATCCATAAAATCATTGAGCAGGATGGAGTCCACATCACAGTCTAGACTATTAGGGACATTCTCCATCTCCAAGTCAGAGGCCATTCTACTCTGGGAGTTTTGAGGTTGGTAACCAGCATTCCCTGACTGGTGATTGTTGGGGTAGAAGCCGTGCCAGGAGTCAGTCATACCCTGATGGTGAGCTCCAGGGTAAGGCTGGTGACGAGGGTGAGGTGCGGATGCCAGGCGGCAGGGGTCCTGGGGAACATCCATGACGCCGGCAGGGTTAGGGGGCAGAGAAGGGGATGTTGGGAGGTGGGGACGGGGTCCATAGTGGTTAGAGGTCTTGAGACTGTAGGGCTGCAGGATGTCAGTGCTCACTCTCGGGGAAAGAGCCTGATGGTGAGGCCCGCTATGCATAGGGTTATGAGGGTTGTGGGGATTGTGGTTGTGCATGTGACTCTGAGTAGAGTGAGGGTTGTGATCATGGCTAGGATTTACTTTACTGTGATTGTGGTCATGACTCGAACCATAGTCGTGAGCCGAGAGGGGCTTGTGACTGTGTGTGTAGTCAAGGCAGGCTTGGTGTTTGTGACCCTGATTGTGGTTCTGATGGTGAGTTGTGTTCTGGTCATGGTCATTGTGTAGACTTGGATTGCGAGTATGCTCTTGGCTGTGGTTCTGATTGTGATTGTGGCTGCGATTCTGATTGTGGTTGTGCTGGCTGTGAATGCCATTGGTTCCCTGTGTCATTAAGGTGTGTGGTTCCCGTCCTTGGCTCAGGACTGTGTCTTTGTTACAATATCGAGGACCTCCAGTGAGTAAACTCTGCAGGGCATTATTCTCTGAATAGCCCCTCACCTGGCGCTGGAAGCTGACTGGCTTGTTCTCCTGGATGGTCTCCATGGGAGTGTGGTGGCGCAGCATGCCCATAGAAGGCTGTCCGTACATTGGCGCACAGTAGGAGCCCTCTGCCTTGGGTCCAGGCACATAGGGATAACCATTGCATTTAATTTGTGGTGGCTGGGGGTAGCCACTCTCATCTAGACTGATAGCCCCAGTCAGGTCAGTCAGCTGAGGCAACTCCACCGTGGGACAGTGACCTCCAGTGCCCAAGGCTGGGGAACGCGTGCTAGTGGGGCTTGGGTATATTCGTGGGGAAGCTGAACTGGAAAGTCCACCCTCCTCTGGTTCATCAGCCTCGGCCTCAGCTAGGATTGGGGACAGGCAGCCGCTCAATGTGGAGCCAGAAGATGACGTGCGGGAATGGAGGTCTGTCCAAGTATCATACTCCTCTCCACCTATGCCCACACCTCCTTTTGCCGCTGGACTGCCGTGCTCTGGGGAGCCTTGCATCCCTGGTCCAGCTCCCTGACCTTGTCCTCGTTGGAGTCCCATGGCCCCTGCTCTCTTCCGGCTGATGCGACCCTTCGTCTTCAGGTAGCGGGTGCCATTGTCTATAGATGCACGTCGCCTAGGTCCCTTTCCCATCTTCCCGCCTTCTGGGTTGAGCATCCACCAGGAACTCTTCCCCGTCCCTTCATTTTGCACCCGGATGAAGCGACTGTGCAGCGATAGATTGTGCCTGATAGAATTCTGGAACAAGAAAGAAAAAATAGGAGAAAGGAAGAGACAGAAAGAGAAGAAAATTGATAAATGTTAACACCCAAGGGAACATTTAGGGTTAAATAATCATTTCTTGAGAAAACAAAGTCATTTTGAATTACTGCTAAACTATCGAGGCAGCACTGCAAGTGAGAAAAAAGATGGATAAAGAAAAAGCAGATGGAGGGGTGAGCAAAGAGGGCAGGGAAAGTGAAGGGCCAATCAATATCTCCCTTGACCTGCCTCTCCTCTCCACACGCGCTCAGTGAGTCATAATATGGACATGGGTGCAGCCTCTACATCAAACCATCACCAAGGTTACAGAAATGAATCACACAAGGCAACCCAATCACAGACAGCCCATATCGATTGCAGGGCCTCCAAATATGAAAGCCTAAGATCCAGCCAGAGAAGAAGGGGGAGGGTTGGCACGAGAAGCTGTGGAAGAGCACCAGAATAAAAACAGAAACAATACTACAGAGGCCTTGAATAAGTTACAGTTGAAGTAAATGGGAGGAAGGGAGGGACGTGCTCATTTGACCTCTTTTAAAAATCATGGCACAATTAACACGACCGTAGGTGACCACGGCAGATATCTTTATAATGAAGTCCTTCTGCAAGTTGCTTTGAAATGGAGACGGATGTAGCGACTGTGGGTGGATGTGGAGCGCTGTGGGGTGGGGGGAGTATGCGATAAGCCTCTCCAGACCCCTGTTTAAGTGTCTGAGTGACGGCTGTATAGTTAATCCAGAGCTCTGCAGCAGCATTTGAAACTGGTGCCAACCTGGAGTGAGTTGATGAGATCTAAGCCTGCCTAAAGGAGAGCTTAGCAGGGACACACATCATCTCAGCTGGCCAAGTTAGACTAAGTACAGCATGTTCATCCAAATCTTTCCGGCTTGTGTCATTATTCACACTCTTTCCAGTTTTCCTTGCCATTCTGCCCTCTCTTTCTTTCCTTTGGTTTTGTGCTTTTTTGGTCTTTTGGGAGCAACAATTCCTCCAAACATCTACCCCAATGCCCGCAATCACACACTTTTCTTTTTCCTCTCTGGAGATATCTATCTATTTCTGCCTTGTTTATTACCTGCACATAGCTCACAATCTCTGTCTCCTGATATCTCGAGCCATTCTCTATCTTCATTCACTCCCCGTCCCCTGTCCAATTTTCCTGCTCTCAGCCCCATTCATCTCCCTATCTGTGTCCCAGCCTCTCTAGATCCCGACATTGCTCATTTTCGTTCTCTCCCTCTCTCTCATTCTCTCTCTATCTATCCTCCCATCATCTCGCAAAACTTCAGCTACCACCTCTCCTCTATCATTCATTCATTCAGTCATTTATTCATACATGCATATATTCGCATGTAAAAGCAAATATCAACCAGAAACAAACCTAAAGTGCAAACCCCTGTTAAATATTTCAGCTTTCAGTGGTGTCTATGGAATCGGCATATGTATTGCCCCTCTCTCTCACACACACACACACACACACACACACACACACACACAGTTAACTGGCTGCAAATTGGACAGCAAATTATGAAAAGCACAGCATTCAGAATGGCAGGTAATGGGTTTCTCACAAAATGTTTACAGGAAGATTTCAGATTTATGTGGGTTTCAGATCAGTCTTGTATCCCACCTACTAATATTTTCATTCATGCAGAAGAGCCCACCCAGCCTCATGGTGTGACTCCTAACAGGTAATGTTTACCTATCCTCCACTCAAATCATGCTGCCTTGACTAGACTCTCTTCACAGATGTGGAAATTGGCTGCGAGAGCTGTATTTATGGTTTTTTCCTGCTGTTTCAAAGTGTCCTCTCCAAAACACCAGGTCAACAAAATTGCACAAGCTCAACATTTACCAAAGAAATAGACCGACTGCACTCCTGCGCTGCATCTCGCTATGGAGAGCAGACTTAATCAAAGCCAAATTGAACGATGACACCATGTGAAAGAGGCCACCAGTGGAGGCGACCCGCATCAGGTGATCTGAGAGCGGCACCCTGACAGGTTCCTCCGCAACATGACGGCTCCGGCTGAGCGTAGCCATGGCAACAGAGTAAACCAAAAGAGGCGTAGTGAAGAGAGGGGAGGTGATGGTAAGGAGGAGAAGTGGGGGGAGGAGGCTGATGCTGTTTGATGCTGCAGGCAACTCCAAACAGCCTTTTATCTGAGTCTGTCAGATTCCTGCTCCAATCCACCAGGGAGGCTCAATCACTAGTAGTCCCAACGCCTCACTACCTGTACCAAGCTGTGATTAGTGTGTGTGTGTGTGTGTGTGTCTGTGTGTGTGTCTGTGTGTGTGTCTGTGTGCGCACGGTGGGGGGAGGGGCTCCTGTACAACTACAAGAGCAACAATTATGCCACAACAGCAGACTGCTGTTCTTGTCCCTGCTTTTATAATGTGTATGTTCATGTGGCTTCTTAAATATAATGATTCCTGATTGTCAGCCATTCTGAAACAATAAGAGCACAAAGAATCAAATCCAGAAATGAACAATTATTTAAACTTACTTCAGCTTCTTCCACTGCACCACCCTACCTGCATTTTCGAGTTTAGACTTGAGGAGACTTTTTTCTGTAATTCATCAAATGAAACCTCAAATAAAGAAGTGTGTATGTTCAGTTCATCAAAAATTGCACACAGGATAATAGATAATAAAGTATCATGCTGATTTTTGAAACAAAACTCTTTTTTTGATATTCAATCATCAGTTTATTAGTTGCACAGAGCTAAAACTAATGCAGTCCTGTAAATTATTTCCCCTAATGTGCAACGGTGGTCTAATGGTAAGGTAATAATTCAGCCGTATGATCACTCTGGAGTCTGCAGTTTGTTACTCTGTTGAAACGTGCGGCAATACACTGACAGGCATTTATGTTTAAATCAGTGTGAGCTAAATAAGTGAAGAACTTTATTCAGCAACATTTTGCAGGTAAAGGTGAATTTCCCTTTAATCTTTATAAAGTTTAACAGAAACTATCATCCTGTATCATAACAGGGTGGTCTCATCCCACAAATCAGAACAATTTGAGATATGTTTTTAGCATGGTATCAGTTTTATTCAATTTTATTTATACAGCGCCAAATCTCCTCAAGGCATTTTATATTGTAAGGTAGACCCTACAATAATACATACAAAGACAAACCCAACAAGCATTTTGGCGACACTGGGAAGGAAAAACCAAGAAACCTTAAAACCTCTTTTTCACCCAAAAAAAAGTACTGAAGTTACTTGACACCAAAGGCTTCTGTCTCTGTGGGACTAGCTGCCCAACGTGTCCAATGTCAGAAAATGTCTTTGACCACCACTACGCTGGGATTTTGGACAGTCTGCAGGTTTTAATGGTAATCAGAGGTATATAGCTGGAGTGAAATCCTCAAGCGTAGCCTTTGGCTAGAATAAAAAACAAGTAAAAATAGATTCACAGGCTTATGTAGGCTATAGCTGCGTATATATTAACTTGCCAATAAGACTGATCTGACGTGGAGGAACCCGCTCCCTTTGCTCTATGTCTCTGCCTTTCTGCTAATGCTGACGGAGATGGACTGCTGCAGAGAGAACAATAACTGAATCTGTCCTCATATCCACCCTGCTTCTCTACAGGGAATCCACTGCACTGTATCCAACTTCACAGCTGTATATTATACCTAAATAGTGAGTGAGTTTGACCCTCTACTTCTTTCACTGAGTAAGGGAATAGTCAGTCCAGTTGTTAGCTAATGGTCCATAGACACAAATCTGTCCATACACAGATTTCCTATTGTTTTCCCCTTAAAAAACACACCAGGCTACAGTTCCAAACTAGGACACTGGAAGGACAAGTACTTCACATTTCTCTCCGTGAGATTAATAATATCTCAAATAGAATTGGAAAAAATCTTAGTTCAAACTTTACATACACAGCATTTCAAAGTGAAAACATTAACATGAGGGGAACGTGTGATACAGATCAAAGGACAGAAGTATGTTAGTCAGTGACCTTGCATCAGAGTTGTTTTGTCATTTCCATTAATGTTTTGAAAAGTGTCCCCTACAATTTCATGGAATTTCTTTGCACTCTGTGAATGTTGTATTTAAGACGGGACGATTACAAATGACAGACTTTAAACAAACAGACAGAACTGAAGCAGAGGAAACTAATATAGCCTACCTTTACTTCACAGTGCAAACCAAGCTTTAACAGTGCGTTTCCCATAATGCAACAGTAGCATCATTCATCAAAAGCTGACCTACAGAGGACGTTATACAACTGTTTAAACAGGCTGATCAGTACATCCCATTCTGAACAAATCACACTGTAATTACTGCTTGGCTTCTACAGTGAACATGCAGACGATGACCAAAATAAAAGTGTCATCCCTGCAGTCTGCTTAAGTCTAGTACAATACATCAGATGATGCTGTCAGACTGCAGTAGGTCATGTCCTGCTGCTGCTGTTTTGTCTGCTCTGCACCTGCATTTTTTTCCTGCAAATAGCATTTTGAATGCTCAGAAAGCATGCGTCCTGTTCAGCGGGATGCTGCATGCCAACATACTCCCTTTCAGAAAAGCAATAACAGAGCAATGGCTAATTTTCTTGATTATTATTATTTTCAACCCCCTTGTCCTTTTTTCATTCTGGGTGAGCTAGCTAACACTAATTACATGTATTGCAAATTATCCAGTTTGTGTTGCGTAGCAACGCAAATGACTCAACCCATTCTGCTCTTTTCCCTCTTGTTGCCTTTCTGTTACTAATATTTCTATCAATGAAGCTATACGTGCGTATAGAGAAAAGCCTTGTATGTTAGCTCTGTATAACAGAAAGTACCAGAACACAAAGAACAAACCCGGTTTCCAGATATTTAAACATCTCTTTGCACTTTAACGCTCTCCGTGCTTTAGATCTGTTATTAAAAGCCAACCCGTCAGCATTTGTGGTTTGCAAGTGTGGCACATTTAGTGAGGCCTCTTAGCATTACTGTCATTCAAATGGATGTAGACTCGTTGAGCTTCATTAAACTGCATTGTTTTTGATGATGAACAGGCGTCAGAGACAAAGCTGTCCCTAATTTACAGTTCCGATTTGCAAAGTAAAAAAAACTGGTGATGGGGACAGATTCTCCACCTTGCTATTGGACCTTTATATTTTATATATATTGTTTTGGTGTTGTTCTCATTGTTTTAAACGAAACTTAACATTTAAAAAAAGCGTTAATATGGTCCGAGAAAGTCAGGAAAAGATACCAGAACAACAGAAGAGACCAAAATGAGAAGCAAAGTGATGCAATACATCTGTAAGACACACAGCCGATTTGTGTCTCTTTTCTCACTCGGTCTTGCTCATAAGTTGGAGAAAGGGAAACCTTTTACATGTCTGCTCCCCAGGGCCTGTTATTTCATTATCTGCTACAATTGTTATTATTATCTTCAATCTACTGTAATTTCTTTATTTTTCCTCTTCTCGTTTTCTTCCCTCGTGTCGTCCTTTTGTTCGTTTGTCCTCTCTGTGAAGCGCTTTGGATCTGCTGCGTTTTGTAAAAGGTGCTATAAATTGAGCTCAGCTGAATCAACAACAACATTACATGCCCCACATGTAAACACCACCATACGTACAGTGTTTCACAACTCGTTTGCCTCGCCGTGCGTGGGCACAGACTCGCACAAGGCGCCCCCACCCCACCCCACTCTAAACTGGCAATCATACTTAATCCCTCTCCAGCCTGAGTAATCCCTAACAATCCAAGGCTAATCCTGGTTAATTCTGGGCACTCCTCAGCTGGGTTTCACCCTGAAACCACAGAGACAGGGTGGGGATTGGTCGGATCATGGCGACTGAGGGTGGGCACACCATTGATAGACATAATTGGTCAGACAGTTATTGGGAGTCGAGAAAAACAAGCACAGGTTTTCGCGGGTCTTCCAAATACATCCGGATTGAGCTCGTGCTATTTGTCGCTGCTCCTGGTAGAAAACATGTTTTTCTCCAGAGCCCCACATGTTAGCCTGTCCCTGCTAATAAAAGACTGTGTTGGTTATTCGCGTGCTACTGAAACGTGAGCTGTGTGTGATTTAAAGCAGCTGAAACAAACACAAGTACCTCAGGCAGCACATACAGTATGAGCCATTCCTCTGCTATAAAAGGCTTCTGAGAAGTCATTAGCCTCTATTCAATCAGCTCTACCTACCGAAGCTCCTAGCTCAATTCTTCTTAGTGGCTATTGATCCTGATTCCATAATGAAGCACTTAAGACGCCTTGATCAAGCTGCTCCTTAATCTAGCGTTAAGGAGATTGAGACCTTTTCACCCCATGTCTCAGACAGACTTATTACTTTGGCACACGGGTACAGTGGCAGCCTCAGGTTGGTCTCTTTTAAGCCCCGTTGCTGCAGGATAGGCAGCGCGAGCACTTTTACTCTCTGCCATTTTGAAAAGCTGTCAATATTCACAAAGCCAAGAGTGTTAATGAAGCAATGTGTCACTGACAGGGGATGGATGGAGATGCTTTGTTAAAAACAAGGAGGCCTTTGGTGTTTGCAGGCTCAACGGTGTGACTTTCAATAGAAACTGCAGGATGTGAACCGTGGGTATACGCGTGAGAGCGTGAGAGCAGAAAGAAAACTGATTTACCTTCAGCTGCGGCGAGACGAGGGAACGGGTTGCAGACGAGTCCAGATTCTGGACGTTTTTCTAGGATGCTTTTACCTCTCTGTCCTCGCAGGACAGAACGCCTCTTGAAGAGAATTCAACAGGACGTCATGCAGTGGATTTTTATGGTGTGTTCTGCCACACGTTTTAAGAAGCCCACCTCTAATTTATAATGCATTCCACAGCGCATTCAAACAGACTGTTGCATTTTACATTTTATGCAGTGTCCCATTAGATGTGGTCCAGCAGTGGATTGTTCTACGCGCCGTGTTGAAAAGTAGCGGGACTAGGCAAAGCCGTTCGCTCCCCTTGCTCAACCATTATTTATTAATCCATTTCACACAGCCAGGAGTCATTATGCACGGTCCTGTCAATGGGTATCTCTCTATGCCGCGCATTTATTTGATAATAAGCAGGAGTGGGGGAGAAGATAAAAGCACTGACTGCGTTCATTGTGAAGCGTTTTCTGCAGGCGGGGAGACTTAAATGAGAGCAGCCAGCCTCTGTGTAGGAATGGGTCTTGTGTGCTAAGCCTGTCTGGAGGCAATCGATGGAAATTAGTCAACGCTAAAGATTCACTTCCTGTGACTGATGTCACGGGCTGTGCTTGTCTCTTTGAAGGGAAATAAAGAAGTGGGAGGCTGAGGGATTAATGGGGTTGGAGAAGGTGTGAGCAAGCTGAGTTTGGGTGGGAGCTAAGCTGGGAAAAGAGATGCCATTCTTTTCTCTCTCTTTTCTTGATTGCAGGAAAATAATAGGTCAGAGAAATCAGTGTAACTTTGAACATTTAAGACAACGCGTGGTTGTGTACAAGCAGCATAGAGCAATGAGCTACAATGCAGATTAGTGCATGTGAAAAATGGCACAGCATAGGAGATCATTTAAGTGTAGCATAAAAAAAACACCTTGTTAAATGTAGACAACATTTTTGGTGCAAACAACAGTTAAAAAACATTTTAATACAGGAGCTTGAAACAAGGCAAGCTTTGGCTTTATTTATACACGTCTGTCTTATCTGGCATGTTCTTTGGGTCATGATGTGAGCAGCCCATCAAACAAGAATCCCTCTCTTTCTGTGCTCAGGATGCATTACAGTGTTTACACTGCTAGCAGCAGTTTAAGATGTTCCTGTTGTGGCTGTGACAATTGGATCAGAGTTAGTGTCTCCTGCAGTTGTGCTGAGACTGCCTCCTGAAAGGTGCACCAGTTAGCTTCTTCTCAAAGTGTAGCTGAGGGACTAGAGCCAGTCCTCGGGCGACAGAAGGCCTTTCACTCCCCCTCACTCCCTGTGGAGCTCCACAAGCTCTAGAGGGGTCCAGTAGGGGTGGGGTACACTGGGAGAGAAGGGACTAACCTGAGAAAAGGTAGACAAGAAAAGAGCCTGAGGGACTGGGGGCGGACAGCAAGCCCAATTCCCAGCGAAGAGGCCTCTAATTGGAGCTGCCGGCCTGCCGAGGCTCTCCCTCTGCAGAAGGACATAAGGAGCCAAGTGAAGGCGGAGAGCCCAGGGGCGAGAGGAGAGGGCAGATAAAAATAGAGCGGGCAGATTAACGAGCATCTGAAAGCGGGGCAGGGGATCAGAAAATCCTCCCTGCATGCCAGAGATGCCCAGTCCATGGGCCAGAGCCAGCTTTGTAAAGACTGATGGAACCACAGTGGTGCTTCCTTCCTGTTGGCCGTCCTTACATCACAGACACTGAGGAGAGCAAAATCAGCATGTTCTGCTACTTACACTTAAATAAAGCACTGTAGAAGTAATCTTTCTGCTCTAAAATGCTCTTTTTTCACTGAGGCATCGGTAGTTTAGATATCATAAAAAGAAAGCTGTTTCACCTCTGTAACGTATACATTTTTATACTGATCACTTTTTTCATGTTTGTATTTTGGGGGAATCACTTGCAAAGCTTCAAATATATATGATCCAATCCTTTTCTGCTTTAATTATCCTAAAGTTAACATTAACATTGCAGATTTTATGGAGCTTTGCTTGTGACAAAAATGAGGAAAAAATGATACAAATAATGAAAATGCCCCACATTATATTAACAAGAGTACATCACCTCCACCGCTGACTCCACCCCCCTGAGAGCTTTCACACACCAGGTGTAACATCGTGACACCTACGAGAGCCACAGGAGGAGCTGATAAACAGGACTGATCACACCTGCAATCAGGTCTCAACACTCAGCTGGTGCATTCATCCTCACATCCGCACATGTACTGATCCAGAGGGAAAAGCTGATACACCGGCAGGCTAACGTGAAAAAAAAGGCTAGATTCACTTGAAGAAACAAAGATGGAGGGATGTGGCCACAAATACCAGACCCTGCCACACGCTTTCACAGCCTTTCATCCAGAACTAGTCTGAAAAACAGAACATTGTAGCCTTGAAAAAGAAACTCCTGAAGAAGAGGTGATGAGCTTTGAAGACGTATAGTTCAATTACAGGTTAGTTTGATTCAATCCAAAGTACTACTGAAAAGCCACTTAATCATGACCATGAGTATTAAATATTTTATACTGAATATTCATTATTTCTTTGAAAAAACGAAGGTGTCGTTGAATATTCAGAGCCCAAGAACCTTTGCTCCCAAACTGCTGCTTGAATAAAGTATCAAGCAACATTTACTGCTTCACCAGGGAACATCACCAGCTCCACAATAAGGGCCAACTGCCATTTTGTTGCACTTCTTCCAATTCAGTCAGATGTGCCTTGATGTTAGCTTTATTATATTATACCTGACAATGAGATACGAGTCCTGGTAACAGTGTTAGCGCATCCAGAAGCAGTTGTGCTGTATAAAGGTATCTCTTTATATAAAACAACAAGTACAAGTCTAACAAATAAATATAGTATTCTGGTATAAAACGGTGTAAGAGTTTAAACTCTGGTGACTGTCCTGGAATTGGACCAAATGCTCGTTCAACAAATACAGAGACTATGTATTAAGATGAACTTAACCCCGTAAGCCCCGGGCAAGTTCAGGGGGTGACATTATATCTATAACCATCTTTTATGTGTAGTCTGGGGTTTCTGTAGATGATAAAACCTGTCCACATCAGAGGCAAGGTGAGATAAAATTTTTTTTAAAAAAGCTAAAAAAAATTGTTACGTGTACCTGATCAAAAAATAAATTAGAATTAGACAGTAAATAACAGCCTTGTAACAATGATTCAGTAACAGTGATAACACTGAACCTGCTCTAAAAGTTTCCATCTATGAGGACAAATCACCAGATATGATGCACTCATTGTAGTCACAGTAGTACTACACTGCATCATCAGTAAACAGGCCGATGTTTATATTTTAATACAGGCTGGTTCAATGACTGGACACGACAGTGGAGGGAGTTATTTTGAGACTCTCCTCCAGCCCAGCCACAAGGCAACTCATGCATTTATTATGGCCCACAGTTACTTTTAAAATGAAGCAATATACAGTGTCCTGTGAAGTATAAGTACAACGCGTTTGTTGTTTGTTTGTTAATTTATTTCGATCATGTAAACAATACACAAAGTTCAATTAGCAAAGAACATTTCAATATTGCTTCACCTGTTCTGATTCAGCTGCATATCGAAAAGGAACCGAAAGAAGTGCTTGCTTATTTAGTCCCGCCCCTTCGCCATGAGTTATCGGTTTGTTGCTTCTGTGATGCTGTTCTAATGACCTAAAAATGGAGTTTGTCTGTTGTTTTTTTGACTTCCTAAACCTTCCAATAGCTTAAAGCTAACTGAACAGTTAGCGAGAACAGAAGAATGAAACAATGAAAAGATTCATATTTTAGTCATGCAAGTGGTTCATGGAGTACAATTATATGACTGAAGTATGAAATATTCAAGTTTTCTGTTTCTTTTCACATTAGCAGCAGCAAACAACCAATGTTGTGTACATGCTGATTACTTAGTAAATTTGCATGAATTGTAATAGCTCCATAATTCTATATAATAATAATAAATAATAAAATAAATAAAAATATATATAATTAAGAGTAATGATAAATACCTGAGAGTAGAATGTGATTCAATTAGTCCTTTAAATACAGATTCAAAACCCACCAGATAAGACTTGATCATTTTCTCCCAGATAACCATTTTCCAGTTCACACTGTCACACTTTCCAGTGTTCCAGTTTCTTGTAAAGGAGCACATCTCCTGTCAGACACACTCTGCTGAAATATTTCAATTTTAAAGGGGGAAAAAATCACACTAAAATATGTGGGACATGTGTTGACTGAAAGAATAACCAGATCAAGGTTATCCATTTCTCCTTCGTGGCAGGAAATTGAAAAGACGCGGGGAAAGACGATGAACGTACTGTCAGACTTTACTAAACTTGTCATTCTGCTTTATCAGTTGACATCACAGCACTCTGACTGCGTGAATCTCACCCTTGCAAACACAAAGCCACACCAACGCGCACACACAAACGCGCACACATCTCGCGCTTCGCAAGCATGGCATGCTGGGACGGCTCATTACTACAATGCCAAGCTACTAGTTGCTAAGGAGACCTGAGGGAGAGGGAGGGTTCCTGTTTCCATGGTAGCAAGCTCGCATCCTGCCAACTGTCTTCTACCCAGGAGACTTGACCATCGTAGACAGAGAGAGAAAGAGAGACGGGGAAGAAAAAGTGAGGGCAGAATGGAGTGAAGAGAAAGGCTGGAGGGGGTTATGGTGAAGATGTGAGAGAGGAGGACTTGTAAAGATGCCTGTGAGGCTGCACACATGTTGGAGAACCAAAGAGACTGTTGCAATAATGCAGAGGGAAAATTGATGGGAAGAGAAGGAGGGAGACCCTGGGGGGGGCCATGTGGATGCAGCAGTGTTCCCATGGCTAACAGGTCGCTGCGTGGCAAAAACACACTTCGATCTAAGCATTGAGAACGACAACAAAATGACACTTTGCAGCCCCTCATTGGCTCCTTCAGCTTCCACCTCTTCCCCAGGTGAACTGCCCACCTCCCGGCTTTCGCTACATGACGATCTGACAGAGCTTTTGCACAAGCACTCCCAGAGCCCATCCATCACGGAAAAAATCTGCTTTGGTGAGAGTGTGTCGTAACGAATGACGAATGGGAGGGATGGAGAAAGGGAGAGGGAGAGCATCTGTGAGGGGTGAGCAGAGAGAGATTAAACTGATTGGGGAGTGCAGGAAAAGGGCGACGAGGAGGTCGTACGAGGTGAAAGACGAGAGAAGAAGTCCTCAGTCTCAAATTCAAATTAGCCTTATTGGTTTTCAAGGACACTGAATTGTTTCCATCCTCTGTTTCTGTCTCCCCCTCCTCCCTCTCCCTCCAGCACATCTCTTTTCTTCTTCTTTCTCTTTCTTCGCTCTTATTAAATCATTCTTTTCATTGCCCAGGACTGGTTTGTCACTTTGAGGAATACATGTGTGCCAGGGGAACTAGAACTGCTGGAGCCACGATATATTAACACCTAAAACCCTTACACTCTCCACACACTGGTGTGTTGCTACCAGTCCTGGATGTTAGTCTGGTTTAAATCAGGTAGGAGACTTTTCTGTGTAAATCTTCAGAACCTGAACAAGTTCACTGTTTGTTTGTTATCAAGATTACACCAAACCTACCAGGATGAACTCAAAGACAACAAAGAAATAGCTGTGCCTGTAAAGACTGAACACTAACTGTGAGCAAATCTTAGCAAGAGGTTTGCAAACAGTTTGTTCAACAATCACATTTGGAAATACAAATGCAAATAAATACAAATAAATGTACTTTTGACTGCTTTTTATGAGCAAAATCAACTGATTGATTGATTTATTTTGTCTTTGAAAAAGAAGCATTAAAAAATGTTAGTGTGTTTTCGGTTGGGCTCTGGTCTCAGTTAGAGTGCGCTCCAGTATCCTTACACATGTGTAACAGAGAATATTCCCACAAACTTTTGCTTCCACACAACATTCAGACATGCTGTAACTGTCCCAGCCAGCTCCACGTGCTCCTCTCTCTCTGTCTCTGGGTGTGTGAGCGTCCTCTCTGTGCCTGTTTCTCATTGTCAATGTGGCGTCTGTCTCTTTGTCACAGAGGCTGGGAAACCAGAAGCCTCATCACCCTCATCCTCATCTGATTCTCTTCTCTTCCCTCCCTTTACTGACTCTCACCAATCCACACACACACACACACACACACACACAGTTTTATTGACTTATTCATGCATGGGTTAGTTTCGGGGGCAGAACTCCTGTCTGGCAATCTGACAGACAACCCATGAACCCTTGAGACTCCCCTCCCCATCTTTGTCTCTACACACACACACACACACACACACACACACACGCACATCTCTGTCACACCCTTACCCACCCCACCTCCCGACCCCTGAGTCCCCCTCAACCCGAGCAAGGCACATGGGTTATTTGTAGAGCAACCCAGGTTTATCCTACATCGTTTCCCCTCCCTTCATCTGTCGTTCCCCACCTCCTCTTCACTTTCGACTTCTCTTTTCTCTCTCTGCTGGGGAAAAGGGGAAGGTATGCCCACATTTCCCAGAACAAAGACAGCCCAATTAAGTCAGTTTGAGTTAAGGTCTGTGTGGCAGAGAAGGATCGGAAGCGAGTAAGGTAGAAAGCGATGGCGGAGGAGTGAACGGCAAGGAGAGGGGAAGAGAGAGACGGCCTAACAAACAGGGAAAAGAGGGGGTGAAAGAGAAGTGGAAAGAAAGGAAGAAAAGAGGCGCGCGAGTCACTTTGTAGCGGAAGCGGGTCGACTTCGTTTTTAGTTCCTCCATGGGAGACTATGAAATATTAATAACTGCTCCAGCCATATACTTCAGAGGCCTATGGTAAAACTTAAAGTCTAATGAGACGCCGCTCATGAATTGCTAATGGGGATGCTGCAATGTGTGTTTTTTGTGTGTCTTTAAGTATCTGCACATGTGTGTGTGCGTGTGTGTGCGAGTGAAGGGAGGAGGGGGGTCAAGTTGGTAACTGAGGGGTGGAGTAAAGCGGAGCTTTCAGTCTTTCAAAGTGTAGACGAGAAACTTCATTAGAGGCTTGAAGTTTTTCCTGCTGCACATCCAAGTGTTTTCTCTGATATTTGGCTTCGCTGTTCTCAGCGGTCCCACCACAGCTAACAAAGTTTGAAACCATCCTGTTAATTCAAACAAAACGGGAGTGGATTTTTTTGGGGGGGGGGTCGTTGTCGTCGGTTGTTTGTAGCCAGGCCCTCTTTTATTCATGGATGGAGTTGGATGCATGTCTGAAGAGCAAAAGAAAAATAGATTCAAGAGTTGAACTGGATTTTTTTTCCAACCGTGGTGTTCGTGTATTTGTGTGTGATCTGTTTAATAAAACTGCAACATTTTGGGTGTAAAACAAAGAAATTATTTTACCAGTGAAAAGTTATTAAACTGTTATAAATCAATAAAAACTAAAAAACATTCTCTGGGCATTATTTACTTTAAGTGAACAGGAGTGTGTTTTGTACATATTCATTTTGGGTTTTTTGGTAAATTTTTGTTATTTTAAAACTTTTTTGTACAGCAGTAAAAACAACGTGCAGGCTTTGGATATTTGCCCTGTTGATACAGGTTTTAATAGCATAATGATTCACATAATTTTGAGTGTTTATTTACATGGTTATAGTACATGTGTAACATTCGTTTTGATGTTTAGTAAAATTAGTGTTTACTTAGTTTATGTTGTTTTCCAACAGAATAATACTCAGTCACCGTACACGTGTTCAAACTGGTACTATTATTTAAAGTTAAAAACATAACCTGTTCCTGTGATGTACATAACAAAAGTCATATACTCAAAACGTATCCCACACTTACTTCAGAAAATCTATTTTCATTTTAAATAGCTCTATATAGCATCATTATCTGTTTGACCTTGAAGGAGAGGTCAGAGGTCAAAGGTGACATGATATTGTAAATCTTTTGTATTGTATTTTCTATATGTCAAGAATGCACATCATAATTATAAGAATGATTATAAGTTGGAACAATAAATCATTCTGCTGACCTTGAAGCTTTGAACCAACTCTAACACCCCTTCAACATTTGGGGGGAGCAACTTGTAAAACTGTGGGTGGTGTCGATGTGGATTATACTTGATTTGTCTTTTACTGAAGAAAAGTCCATCACTGTCACTTTGTTGGATTCATATATTGGTATTAAGCTTATTAATGTTCATTTTAAAAGTGAAAAAAAAATCTTTCACGGACTAAAAACTGTATTCAGGGCTTATTGCTGATTGATATGGTTTTATTATTATTAAAATGTCATTAGTTACAGATGTATACACTTTAAATGTGTTATAAAAGAAGGAGGTTCATTCTGCTAAAACACAACATAGTGAAAGAAAACTGAAGTCTCTGCTCTTCAGTTTGCCCACTGTGCTCTTTATACCTGAGAAACTCCCTCATGTTCCTTTCTCGCCCAGATATTTTGTAAAGCAGTGAAATACCCGGCCGAGTCTCCCTCTCTAATCTGTGCCAGAGCTGGCAGAGCTAGCGGAGCCTTGTGTAACCCCCCCCCCCGGCTGAGCGCAATGGCAAGGCTGAGCCATCAGCTGGGGGACTGTGGGCTGTGTGCATGCCGGGTCCAGGGGGAGCCCACGGTTGTTACACTGCATCACAGTTTTGCTTACTGACCTCATTCCTCACCTTACTGAAACTCCCTCGGCAGGGCACTGATGTAGAGAGCCAAGCATGCTGAGATTATTAAAAATCAAATATGAACCGGTCAGTGATGTATACACCGGACTGGCTGCAGAGCTGATCGATGCCACACTGGTAGTCTGTGGGAGTGAATTATACTGAATTGATTCAAATGAGCTGTTCTGAGCAGATTTCCATATGCATGACTGTTTATTATTAGTAAGGGCCAATTAGAAATTAGGAGTAAGAGCAGCAGGAGAATACCGAGTCAGTGCTCGAGCACACACTGATGAAAGACAACAAAGATATTCAGTTATTATTGTACTGAGAAAGTAGGCTACTTCCACAAGCTTCGCTTTGGAGGTGTCGCAAAACATGTGAAGTGGCAACAATTTATTTGTGAGCACCACTGAAGTGTTTTTGCCTCATCGCAGGTTAGTTAATATGTGAATGATAATATATGTAATGCTGGGATTCACCAGCCAACAGGGTTTTAAGAAAATGGACCAATCATAACGAATGTTTCAAACCTGAAGCTGGAATGAGAAAGTAAGATTCACGTGGGACAGTTTGAAGATGACTCTGCATGTGTGTAAAAGCAGATATTAAAAAAAATCTGAAGGTTATATTAGTGCTAAAATTATTTTTACGTTATCAGCAAATTCAGTTTCATTCACCTTACATTTGAATCACTTTGTCTGTCAGATTGATAACACCTGAAATCTCCATATTTAACATTATGTAGCAAAGACTGGATTTAGCTTCAAACGGGTTTAACTGTTGATTCATGTAAACAACTATAACTATAAGACACACACTATAAACAGAGAAGGTTTCACTTTTCAAACACAATGAGGAGCTGTATATTACATGCTTTTGTACATGAACATGTGTTTTCCTCTTTTTTCATGACATTGTCAAATAAATCCATTTCAGCTGGAGTCATCAAGCTCCTTTTTTCTCAGCCTGTTGTGACAAATTAAAAAAGGCAGAACTGTTCTACAATTTATTATTAGTAGTATTTATGTGCTAGGATAACCATAATTATGATTCATACATAAAACATTAAAACGTGTCATGTAAACGTGGCAGGTTATGTTTGATTACCCACACATGACAGTACATGACAAAATATTGCAATACTGAAATAAATGCTCACATATTTGCTACATCCTAAAAATGAAAACATTACCATCGACATTCATTGTGACGTCTTCACCTTTCTTGTTTTTCTTTAAGTATTAAGCTGGAAAAAGCTGAGTTTGATTTCACTGATAAATGAACTATAATCCATTATTAAAGTTGACAAACTGAAAAGTTAGACATTTACTGTGAGTATTAACCAGCTGTTCTACCGATCTGGTAAAACAGAACAGAACGTTTTAAAGCTGCTGTTCAGCCGGAGCCTTTCTGTTTCAAGTTTGCATGTTTTTCCTGAATCAGTGCACGGACATGAATTGGCTGTGAGTGCGTATTGTTGTCTGTCTCTTTGTGTTGGGCCTACTGACTGAGCTCGTATAGGAGGCGACCCACTTGCTGTAGTATTGGTCAACAAGAAGCCACTGCTGAGAGTAGAATTTGGGGTGAGCAGCTTGTATATGGCTCTGTGGTTGCGCCTCCATATCTGAGAAGCTAGAGTCATTTTCTGATCCATGAACTATTTCAGCACTAATACAAGCACAGCTGATATTATATTATTTAGCAATAATTTCCTCTTGTGCTAAAAAGGCATTTTTAAAACAGCAGCTCATGTCTTGAACATGAACTCTTGAACCACGACTAACACAGCTGCTGAAAAGCTTACCATGTCAAACCTTCACCATGTTTCTAACATAACAGAAGAAATGTTATTTTATAAATGTTTGGCCCCGGGTGAGATAAAAGTGTATGTCAATACTGTGGGAATTCCACTGAAATGTGCTGCTTTCCATTCAGTATAATTCAGTCAGTCGGTCATGGCAGATGGCAAAATAAAAAACATCAAACTACATAAAAACAGCCAAAGGCAGGCGAGAACCCACTGTACTACTAGTGCCAGTCTAAGGCTGGGTAAAAGGGGAGGATCGCATCTCAAAGGCTGTCTGGCATAAGTCAAACATGCAGAGAAAAAAGAATGAGATTTACATATCAGATCAGTCAGCGTTAACAACAACCGCCTTTACCAGTGGAAACTGTGCTACTATTGGCCAAAGACAGTGGAAGAGAAGAGTGACGAGGCAGTAAGAGAGATGGAAGGCAGGCTTGTGGAGATGTGAGTAATGGAGGTAGATATAATGTGTGTGCAGGAGACCAGATGGAATGGAAGCAAGACCAGGAGCATCAGGGGTGGAGTCAAGCTGTTCTCCCATGGTGTAGATAGGAAGAGAAATTGGGAAGTGTAATCTTGAAGGAATTACTAACCTTATCATGTCAAATAATGTTGTGCAGGTGATGCATACATGGGAGGGAGGAACATAGGGTAACATATAAGAGTGGAGGAAGTTGCACATAGTTTCCCTACATCTTAGGCTGAAGGTCTGATCTGGAAGAGGAGACTGAAAGGTGGTGGCAGGGGATGTAGCTAGGCGTGGTACGTCTAGCTGTCAGATGGTAGTCTGACTTTTGACATCGGGAGGAGGAAAAGGGAGAAGGCAAGGAAAAAGAAATCATGCTGAAACAGGCTGTAGGTGGCAGGGAAGACTTACTAGATGTATGAGAAAGTACACCTGTAGAAACTGCCAAGAAGTTTTTTGGTGTATCCTCCAGAGGGAAGGAAAGCAGACAGGGAGACCTGGTCGTGGAATGAGGAAGTACAGGAAAGTGCTCAAAGGAAGAGGTTAAAAGAAAAAGTGGGATAGTCAAGGATTAACTGGTCGTGGCAGATGGCCGCCCCTCGCTGAGCCTGATTCTGCTGGTGGTTTCTTCCTGTTAAAAGGAAATACTTTCTCCCCACAGTTGACAAGTGCTTGCTCAGCTCATTGTTGGGGTTTTCTCTGTATTATTGTGGGGTCTTTGCCTTATTTACCTTATTTAAAGTGCCTTTAAGTGAGTGTTTTTGTGATTTGGAGCTATAAAAATACAATTTAACTGAAAAAAATACATCAAATTAAATCAAAAATATTTAATATAAAAGTTTAATTGAATTGAACTGGCAGTGGTGAGGTGTACGGTAGGAGTGACAGATCAGTTGAAGGCGGGGGTGCCATTACATCAAGGATCAGCTCTGAGCCGCTTCTCGTTAGCTATGGTGATGGAAGGGTAGACACATGATGTAGTCTCCATGGAGCATAATGTTTGCAGTTAATTTTGTGATCTGCAGTAAGAATAGGAACCAGGTGGGAGAGAGTCTGGAGAGGTAAAGGTATGCACTGGAGAGAGGAGGGAAGAACATCAGTGAGGTCAGGCGGAAAGGTGAACGTGACAGGAAAAGTATTATTGTATTATTGAGGAAACTGTTGTTGTGATTTGGGGATATATAAATAGAACTGAATTTAAGTGAACTGAGAAGAGAGAGTGAAGGTAGATGAGTTAAAATATGTAGGGTCAACCATGCAAAACAATGGAAAGTGACGAAGAGTGGGTGGGGAGTATTGGGGTGATTTGTGATAGAAGAAGAGTTTACAAGATGGTAATGACATCTGCTGTGATGCAAGTTTTGGAAACTGTGGCACTGATAAAAAGACAGGAGGCAGAGCTGGACGTGGCACAGTTACAGATTATTTCAATTCAGTTTTATTTATACAGCGCCAAATCACAACAACAGTCACCTCAAGGTGCTTTATGCTGTAAGGTAGACCCTACAATAATACATAGGACCTCTGTGGGAGTAGCGTTCAGGTAGCACTGTGTTGGCACAAGGCAGTGAAGAAGATAACAGTGGGTGAATTATATCCTTAAACTTCAACCACAGCACTTTCAGAAAGACGTCTACTGTGATGAAGTCTACTCCCCTCTGCTGTGGGATCCATGAGGACACAGCAGCACAGATGGAATGAGAAATGAGTATACGCTGCTAACCTCTGTCTGCAAGGTCGAGATGATTTGGACATTTCCAGAGGAGGGACAATGGATACAATGGACAAAGCATGTTGTATATGGAGCTAGCAGGCAGGAGGAACAGAGGAAGACCTCGGAGGAGGTTTACGGATGTGGTGAAGGAATACATGCAGAGGGTTGGTGTGACGGGACACGATGCTAGGGATAGGGTGAGATGTAGGCAGATGATCCACTGTGATATCCCATAAAGAGAGGAGCCAAAAGAAGGATAAGATCATTTGAAAATGCATGGATGGCAAGCCAGCTGCACAATAAGCATTGTGTATGGGAGGGGGGGCTCTCCATGGATAACATACACATGCTCTGTGGTCTATTTGTGTGTTGTCATCTGCTCTACATGTATATCTGCTGGCATGTAACTGAACAAATGGGCTTGATTAGTTAATGTGGATCCATCTATCTCACCGTGAGCACTTATTCAAGTTGGCGTGCATATGCACGTGTGTCACACATGCACAGCAGATATGCAGCATTATGATGTGTAGGAGTTCATTGCTCGTTTTTGTGTGTGTGTGTGTGTGTGTGTGTGTGTGTGTGCGTGTGTGCGTGCGTGTGCTTGTGTGCATGCGTGAGAAGGAGAGTAGGGTGTGCATATTTCCACATGAGTGGGGCTGTCAGTAGGCATCAGTCAGCTAGGCAGCGACAGGCGGAGCAGATCATTAGCAGAGACAGAGAGGGGAAAGGGAAAGTGAAGGAATAGGAAAATGGAGAAGAAAGAGCGCATGGGAGGGAAGGCCTCAGTGTTACGTCTTCAATATCCATCTTGCAAGAATTACACAAACAGACCTGAGCACTGCTCAGTCACGCAACCGCATCAGTACACCACCATCCCCTAACTGCCCGCCTATCAGCTCCGGTACTCAGAGCGTAAACTGACATCACATCTGTCAATACCTCCAGGGTGAAGCTGCAAATTGACAGCATTTAAGACGATGCTAATCAATCCATAACGATACGTTTTCTTGCAAGCTATTGTGAGCATTTAAAAAAATTTGAGCCAATAATCTTCTGTTGTGTTGTGTGAATCCTTAACTTTCCTGAAACAGATTTAATTCTATGTAGTAAGTAGTAATGCTTGATGCTTTTTTAGCAGTATAGTAAATGTATTATCATCACGCTCTCATTTTAATGTAACCTTATTCAACACCACAGCCAACTAACAACATGGCACAAAGTCATCAGTGATGCTATAAAACAACCTGCCACAAAGTGACTGCTTTAAAGACACCTGAAAAAAACATGTATGATATTTAGCGCAGACATATTTCAGCAGGCTCATTAGCTATCCATTAACAGCATTCTAAAGAGATGGGAAATGAAAGCTTGCTGGTGTGATCTCATCAATGTAAAATGAGAATCAGTTATGATACATCCTTAATCAAAAAAGGAAAAAAAAGAAGGGTGCTAACAAATAAACTATCACCTCGGGGATGTGTTAACCCACACCTAGCGTCTTGGTGACACCCTGTTGCTAACTCTGACAGCCCAAGTCTAAATGTTTGTATTTCCCATCATCTTATCTAACCAGTAATTATTTCTCCTCTGCTGTTAAGTGCAAAGGAAAACCTTATTTAATCCCCTGCTCTACTCCATATCACCGGTTTTGCATTTTGTCCTTTTATCGTTCACCAGCTGGACCCATAACTCAAACTTTAGCGTTACCTCTTGTGGTGACCACCTTCTACTCAAAAACACCATTAAACAGGCAGATTAACACCACTATTAAAGCCAGACATTTACTTGGTGGCACTCATCAAAGATAGTATATATTACTAGCAGAATCAAAGTTGGAAACTATAATCAGCTCATCAGGCAGCTGATTTAAGACTTCAGAATGTGTTAGACAGATAGTGGGAAGATGATGCTTTGTAGAAAAGAAATGATGTGAGCATGTGCCCAGCTTTGCAAACATTACAACTTATTATTCCTGTACTACAAACATCATTCACACTATTCATCCGGTCTTTAAGTCTGACGTCATCAGCCGTTTCCAGGTCCAAACTCAACTTCAGGTCCCAAAGTCAAATGATCACTGCGGCATCACTGAGAGTTACAAACTGTCTAAATTCTTTCATCTGTAATAAAATGATCAGTGTTGCTGCTTTACCAGGTGTAACAATTAAGTTTAACATTCAGGCATCCATGAAAACAGAATTTATTAA
>VUQG01019247.1:0-41477 GCA_015106755.1 Etia nguti | reverse complement strand
TGGATGGAGCCAAATACAGGGCAATCTTGGAAGAAAACCTCTTGGAGTCTGCAAAAGACTTGAGACTGGGGTGGAGGTTCACCTTCCAGCAGGACAACGACCCTAAACATAAAGCCAGGGCAACAATGGAATGGTTTAAAACAAAACATATCCATGTGTTAGAATGGCCCAGTCAAAGTCCAGATCTAAATCCAATCGAGAATCTGTGGCAAGATCTGAAAACTGCTGCTCACAAACGCTGTCCATCTAATCTGACTGAGCTGGAGCTGTTTTGCAAAGAAGAATGGGCAAGGATTTCAGTCTGTAGATGTGCAAAGCTGGTAGAGACATACCCTAAAAGACTGGCAGCTGTAATTGCAGCAAAAGGTGGCTCTACAAAGTATTGACTCATTGGGCTGAATAATTACGCACACCCCACTTTGCAGTTATTTATTTGTAAAAAATGTTTGGAATCATGTATGATTTTCGTTCCACTTCTCACGTGTACACCACTTTGTATTGGTCTTTCACGTGGAATTCAAATAAAATTGATTCATGTTTGTGGCTGTAATGTGACAAAATGTGGGAAAGTTCAAGGGGGCCGAATACTTTTGCAAGCCACTGTAGTGCCTTATTAAGACGTCTCCCTCCCTCCATCAATACTTGTGAGAATAAGATGAACGTGGGCTCAACAAGTATAAAGTCTTATATCTGTCTCCACAGTGGGGACACTGGTCCAGGTGCCTCTTAATGGTAGCTTGTGTATTGTTTTATGAGACTGTTTGTTTTTATGGACCATGAGTCTTAAGTGAAGGTTGAGACTATTTACTAAATTAAACACAGGGCCAAACACACTGGAAGGGTTAGCGATCACTGATAAATCCAATTAAAAAGTGTTCCCTGAATCCAGCACCACACACAGAAGGAAAGTGGCTGGATTAAACAGATCACTCAAATAAAGAAATGGGCTATACTTTTGTATAAAGAAACATCTGACTTTCAGCTGCTGGTTCAGGTTTCATTAGACAGAATCAAATGAGTCATAAAATCAAAAGAATGAATTCAAAGGGTCCAATAAGCTGCACAGAGCTGCAGAAAACACTTACTAGCCTATTAGATTAGACCGTTTGAGGGTTTTTTAATATGCTTCAATGAAATGCTGAAAGTTTATTTAAAATGATTTGCTCATCAGTTGTCACATTGTTATTTGAATAAGGTATCTTTCAGATAGTTCAATAGAAATTGTAATGCAAAGCTGCAAGAAGATATTCTAGGTATTTAAATGTTCTTGCACTGAAAAAGTCCATCCATCCATCTTCTGCTGCTTAATTAGGGCAGAAGTCTAAATAAAGAAGGTGAGACTTCACTCTCCCCAGCCACCTCCTCCAGAGGCATTCCCAAACAAGCTGTGGGACATGATCTCTCTGTAGGTCTCTCACAGACCACCAGTCCAGAGCCTCCTGCTGTATAATGCACTCATGCAAACCCTTATGCTCAAATACAATTTTTTTTATATGAACAAACTGTTGTTTAGCACAAAAGTCCAACAACAGAAGACCCATGGCTTCAGATCAAGCAAGCCTTTTTTGCCAGTCACACTCCCCCAGGTCACATTGTCATTGCTCACATTAGCGCTGAAGTCCTCGAGCAGGACAGCGGAGTCCCAAGCAGAGATGCCTTCAAGCATGCTGCCCATGCCCAAGTCATGAAAAGTGCTGTTTAGAATCAGCGTCACACGTATGCACCTTTTCCCAAAGGCATAGAAACATTGTCAATGGTCATAGGGAAGATGTGTCAGTGTGCTTGTATTGTCCTTTTCCCCCCCACTTTACTGGGAATCCTTAACTGCTTTGTGTAAAAATTAAACTTGGTTGCTGTATAACTTGTGATTGTTCTCAGAGCTTGTGTTTGTCACCTTTAGCCTCTTTACCTATATGCAAAAACAAGAGAATAATATTTAACTTTGAAATTCACTTTGACCTCTCAGGTTAATCTGACACAATCGTCAATACATTTTGGAGTGTTGCCAAATCAAAACTAGGACAGGGATTTCTGCTGCCATGGGAAATTTTGGTGTCTGAACATCCAAAGCAAGGGGAAAAGAAAGTACATCTTTTTTACATTATAAAGCTTTACATGGCAGGACACGATAAAAGAAATCATCTGCTCCCCACCAGATTCTAAAGTTATTGAAATGCCAGATGCTTCTAATCAAATACACTTATTAACTGACCTTCAGCAGTGTTGCTGCCCATCACTAATGGGTATGAGGATATTTCTAAATAATTTGAAGTCCAGTGCATGGTGAGGAAGGTTATTCAAAAGTGGAAAATATTCGAGACCGTTCCCAGAATTCCCATTAATGAAAATCCCAGGAAATTCACCCCAAGGTCAGACTCTGCAAGTGCAAAAAAGCAAAAAGACTACAGACCTCAGTTAGCGTGCAAATTTTAAAGGTCATGACATTACAATTACAAAAAGCCCAAACAAGTGTGCTTTGTTTGGAAGAGTTGCCGGAAGAAACCGAACATGGCAGCACAGCTTACGTTTAGTCAAAGTTGCATCTGAACAAAACAGAAGAATTCTGTAACAATGTCCTGTCGACAGACAAGTCCAAAGTGGAGATGTTTGGCCGTAACACACAGCACCAGATTTGGAGAAAGTCAAACACCTCACACTGTCAGCACGGAGGTGGGGGTGATGAGTTGAGCTCTGGCAGTCATTAAGTGGACCATGAAGCCCTCTGCATAACAAAGCATGTTAGAGTCAAATGTGATGCCTTCTGTCTCACAGTGAAGGTTTGGCCCAAACTGGGTCACGCAACAAGTTAATGATCCTAAGCACAGCAGCAAACGTCCAACAGAATAGCTGAAAAATTAAGAAAGTTGCTGCAATGGCCCTAATCAAAGTCCAGACCATAACCAACTGAAATGCTAAGAGAGCTGTGCATAAACAGATGCCTGCAAACTGAAGCAAACTTCCAATTCCTCCACAGCAATGTGAAAGACTGATAAAGTCATGCAGGAAACAACTATTTCAAGTTTATGCTGCTAAAGGAGTTTCTACAAGCGACTGAATCCTGGGGTCTTCTTAGATTTTCACCACCTGCTTTTGCAATGTGTCTTCATTTTTGTTAAACAAATATTGAATCTGCTCAGGACCAGATGGTTTTTTTTCGTTTTGTTTTTTTTTTTGATCAATCAAATTAATCAAATATCTCTGTGATTTGTTTTTATGACTGATTATACTTAATTATTGCTTTTAATGTAAAAGAAAATTGTTTTACCACTCTAGTTTTACTTTTTAACATCTGTTCTAGGCATTCTGCTCATAATTTAATCTGTCACAAGACTCAATTTTAGCTTTCTTTATTCTTTTTTACACAAAACATGAATTTTGAAACCATGCAAAAGCACAAATTGTGCATGCCTTTGTGTTTCAGTGAACTAACTCTTTACTTTCTAATTCTGTAAAGAATATTCAAGACAAACATCAGTTTTTACTAGAACGTGAGTCAACTGGACGAGAGTCACTGTAGCTACTTACATTTTCCAGAAGTTGAAATTTGTACACAAAACAATGTTTTATGTTTTTATTCACAACACAATATATTGTTAAGGCTAACATTCATACAGCATATCTCAGACAAGTTGGTGTGAGAAGGACTTTCTCCCTCATAATTGTGTGTATGATGCAAAACAGCTGCTGTTTTACACATTTATAACCACACGCACGTTAGCCTCTCGATGTGTTTCCCTCATGGACGACGAGTTTCATCCAGAGAAAGAAAAAAAAGTGGAGGGAGACGGGAAGCCATAATAACATGAATGTCGTGGAACAGAGCGTGGATGTCTCTGTTTCATGATCCCACAGCTTTAGTTCACTTTACATTTCATAAACATAAAGCCTATTAAGTATTTGACTTGATTTTCCCTTTAAAGAAGACTTTGAGGGGTACTTGCTGGGGTTTATGGATGCTTTGTAGTTTGAAGGTGTTAGGCGACCATCTGATGCTGCTGTTTTGATCCATGTTGTCTTTTACTCTCTGCCAGCTCCTGCCTTTGATGTGAAATCCTTCCAGGAAATATAGTCCCCCTCCTTCTTTGACATCTAATCCTTTCGTGATGTCAAAATGATAGAAAACAAAAGCAGAAGCTAATTTTTTCCATCATAATTGTATAATATTTCTTAGAATACAAAGGTTTTATATGAAGACGTATGTCATTTTAAATAAAAGGAAAAAACCTTCAGTTATTTTCTGAGGGCACTGGGTTGAGTTTATCCAACATTATTATTATCCCATCTTGACTTGAATCAAAGTGATGGAGGTTTATTTCTGTACTTTTTTTTCCAGCCATGAACCATTTTATGCTAAATTGTGATCCCAGAGATTTTTCAACATGTTTTCCTCACTTTCACATTGAAGCGTATCTGGGTGATATTCTGTGCCTTCATTATTGTCTTATTGTATTTAAGATTTGCATTCGTGTTCGCTTTGAGCTATACAAAAAGTGACTGACTTTAAGAACATTTACACTGATGTTTTCAGAGTAAAGTGCATACAAGCCTGGGATTGGACTGCCAAAGCATCTGCCTATGCACGCCACCTCCTGCAGACGGTGGATGGATGCATGTAACTCACTCGAGGTGAGCCCAGTCAGGCCTCGTGGCTTATCCCCTGAGCCCCATCCTTCAGGCCTGGCTCCAGGCTGAGCTCAGTGTTGCAGAGCCAGGAAAGGTTCTTGGTGTCCTCTTCACTTAGTCTGACCGATTTGCTTTGCCAAGCTGCCCCTAACAACATATTTCCTGAGATCACATGAGCAAACAAATCCCTCCACCACGGTAAGGTGATGATTCACATAGGGATGAGGCACAAGATCCAAGATTAAGTCCGAACCTTCTCAGTTTAATTCGTTTTAATTCAGCTTATTGACTGGAAATCTCAAAAAGGACACTGAAACAAACTGACACACTGAACATCATCATCGTAAACTGTAAAGCTGCTACGCTGGTCATTTTAAACCACTTCAAGGTCACTTTAAATCATTCAACTGTAAATTGTAAGTTTAGACTGTTATTGATCCTGTTTACCTTAGTCTTAAAGTGTATATTTATTTCTTACTCTTTTTATATTTATTGTTGTTTTCTGCACTGAATGGAACCGGAGCCTCGTCGTCTCGTCTCTCTATATACTGTACTGTATATAGCAGAGATGACAATAAAGTTTACTTTGACTTTGATCATCTCTTCATTCAGACAAAATCTGTTCACATTCTGTTCTAGTTGGAGTTACAGAGATGCCACAGTCTGAAAAAACAGCCACCTAGCAGACTACAGCAACAAGTTCTGTAAACATCAATAACCCCTGAAATAAAGCAGGAGGGCAGAAATGCAAGGCTGAGGGGGAAAGGAAATGGAGATGGATTAGGAGCAGACTGAGGACATAAACAAATATGACAAGACTGGAGAGCAGGATTAATGTCTGTAGTGATGGTGGATAAGAAAACTTTGAGTTATTGAAGAATTTCGTGAGAGTAAGCATCTGGAATTTCCTTAAACTACGTCACAGGACGGTCTACGTGATGTTTGATGGAGTTATAATCAGGTCATGAATACATATTATTCTGGTTGGATTTAACGTAAATGCACAGTGTTTATAACATTTTGTCAGCAAAGAGGTGAAAAAGCCTTGATGTGCACCAGAACTGGTGGGCAGATGTTCTCGTGCAGCTGTCTGTGAGGGCAGACAGAAAAGCTTTGTGAGAATCCTGCTCACCAAACTGAACTGACCTCACAAACACAAACTTTTTTTAAACCCTGTATTTCAAATAATAGTACTTTTAACTGCCTTTTAACATTAAAAAAAACAAACACCTTTGGCCAGAGGAATCAAACATGTGACACGTGGCCCAGAATCGGTTCGCCAAAGTATCCAGTTTGGCCAGAAGATGACTGTAATTGAAATTGAAGAGTGGGAGGTCATTATTTTTGGAGCTTTGGGTAATAATCAGATCAGAGCTGAATCACCATCATTTTTAAAGTAACACAAACATTAATGCTAGCACTTATCAAGGAACACAGGGGAACCGAGATGTTACCACAGAAATGAGACGTGAGGAACTGAAACCAATAAAAATCAACTTGAACCAAAACACAAAACTGCAAAAGTGAAAGTCATGGCTAGAATAACCATAAACTAAAAGCAGGAGTCAAATACTTAATATTATTACCAGAAATACAACTCACAGTCTACTGAAATATAAGGAAACCCAAACCAGAATCCAAAGTTCAATAAACAGAAAAACTTCAAACACTAGAATAACAATAAAACCCAAATAGAAATCAAATATACTGACTGAGAATTTAAAACCCCAAATCAGTACAAACTCCTGACTGAGGCAGGTATGTTCTTTCTCAGCCATGTAAAGAACAGGCTGGAGCTAGTTATACAGTTATCAGCTTCAAAGTTCCACAGAAACTATTATTTTATAGCCTGCCTAATGAAAAGGTTTTACACAACACAGGGGGACATGAATGATGCGGCAATCCATCCTATTGCTAAATTTAATGTCCATAACTTTTATGTTCCAATGAACTTTTAATTTTATTTTGTTTAACAACCGGACATTTTGCCTTCTTATGATTTCAAACATGTTTTCATTACATATCTGACTGTCTAAAAAAATGAAAATAAAAGGCCCTGGTTATGTTTTCTGTCGTTTTAAACTCATTTGGAATCTGGATCTCCTTGAAACGCTTGCATCTGGATCTGGACATTGTTTTGAAAAGCCAAGAATAAGATTGATTACCTGATCCAGACTGCAAGACGAAGTTTTCTTAATCCAGATCATCCTGACCCAGATTAAATCTCGCCCTGGTGATCAGAAATATGTTTTTATATTCTCCAGTCTCTGATAACTAGCAGTATGGCAGTTTTATTGGTCCAACGTCTCCTCCTGTTGTCAGTTATGGGTATCACATGTAACAGAGCTCACCTTTCTTTGTATGAGAACTAGAAAAACATCCTCACAATATGATAAACTTAGATCCTAAATTTAGAGCCCAGACTATGGGCATGTAGCTGTTTTCTTTCTTAATTATCTGACAGTAAGATGACCTTTCATTTGAATTCTTTGTGATGGATTCCTTTACAAAGCTCACACAGTGATGCCCACATATTACTCTGCAATGCATTCTGCTTATTTACGCATTTTCACCTCCAAATGTTTAAAACATTACCGTGATTTAATCTGGGAGACAACCTTCAACATGCTTAAAATAAGATAAGATAAGATTTAGTTTATGCATCCCAAAATGTACCCAACGTTGGATTAAAAAAAAAAATGTTACAGAAGCTATAATAGAAAGTATGGAGCTAAATAAAAATAAACCAAAAAATGAAAAAATAAGGTAAAATCTAATCTGAAAATCAAGATAAATTAAGTCAAAATTTAAATAAAAATATTACTAAAGCAGAAATATCTCACATTCAACAGAACAGAGAAAAAAATATTAAAATGGCTTACTGAGTGTAGTAAAAACAGGGTAGCAAATATTAGATAATATTAAAGTGGCTTAACAAAATAGTGTTTCATGTTATTATTTATTACTATTATTATTTCTATTTATAAAGCACCAAATGACGATTGCTTGTTCTAAACAGTAAAAGCATTTTAAGAAAAGATATAAAATATGTGGAAAGTTTTTCTTTATGTGATTCATGAAATACTGTTTAAAAATATATAACTTCATTTGAACCACTGTACAACTCTTTGTAAAACCTTTCAGATATAATCCAGCTTTTGTGTATTTTTAGGCTTTTAGCTGCCACATCAGTGTTAGCTAAAGTCTTTGTTAGTGGGGGAAAAATGACAGCTTACTTTTTATCTTTTCCAACTAACCGCGCTATTTATACACCTAAATGCTTGCAGGGTCCATTTTTAACACACTAAGATAAAAATAGAGCACAGAAGAGGCTCCTTTAATTCGACATGTTTCGTAATGAATCATGGGAAACTTAGGGGGGCGTTCCCAGTCGTGCTTCTGCTGGTGGTGTCTAATCTTGCTTCGTGTTTGGGCTCTGTCTATGTAAAGGATCGCTGACACAGCGCCTAAACTCTCGCGAAATTGGCAACAAATCTGACCAAAATGCTGAGACTTGGCTATTTCCGGGTCATGGAGAGGCTGTGGTGGACAGGACGAAAGGCGGAGTGATTACTGGAGAGGTTTGGCTGTCAAGTGACTCACTATCCAGCTGGTGCTAATCACCTCAGTGCATGTCTGCAGAAGCTAACCGCAGCTAACTAGCTTGGTACTGCCTGACAGCCCCCCCTTCCCCGGTCACATGAGACGAATTTGACCGGAGGGAGGATGGCGGAGCGGGATATGCCGCCGGGAGATCTTCCTCTGCGGTCTTCTTCAGAAAGTTCCGGCAAACAAAACTCCTCCGATGAAAACGGACACACTGACAGCCCGGACGAAACTCTCTCCCCGACCTCGGTGATTTACTTCAAGGAGGCTTTAAATTCGTCCAACCTGCGCTTCGCAAAGGCTGGATCGCTGCCGCCCGCTCCGCTTCGACAGTATGACTTCCAGATTGAACGAATCGAATCGAGGCGACGAAGTAAGTGCTGACCAACTTCAAAAAGTACACCTTTCCCTGACAGCTAACACTAGCTTCCTAATACACTGAGAATACCAGCTGTAACGCTGCAGTTTGTGCTGCTAGCATTGTTGGCTAACTTTCCAACGTCCGTAAACAAACACCTTGCTGACACATGAACTCAGTAAACTACCAGCAGTTATCGTAGCTAAAGCTGGGGAGAGAATAAGCCACATCACATGATTGTTGACTCTCAGCCTCAGATTTCTGTCTGTAAAGTAAAAGCCGCTGTGAGTTGTTCTGTGTTGTTTCTCGGCTAATGTGTCAACATGTGTCATGTGTTTTGATAGGCTTGGTTGACTCGCCTTGCTGCTGCTGCTGCTTGTTGTTGTTGTTGTATAGATTTATTTATTATATTTATTTATTTGGAGCTGCGGTTCAGAAAATGACCACCTGCCTCCCTTCCTAACCACTTGAAGACAAAGGAGAATTCCTTTTTAAGGAAAATAGACCGCTCAGAGAATCCAGCTGCCCTTACACCAGGCTGTTTAATACTGTGACAATGAGTGTTGTTTACGTGGGTCTGCTGTGTTGAAACTATGCCTCAAAGATGTAATGCAGATGGCTCATCTTTGATACTTCCTCTTGTGTGTTTGTGTCGTTTTTCATGCAGTTAATACAGAAGGAAACTATCACTCACTCCTTCCCAATGTTCAAATTAAAAAAAAAAAAAAAAAAAGGATGAAAACTTTCCAAATCCATCCATCCAACTTCTGATACTTATCTGGGGTTGGGTCACAGGTGCAGTAACCTCAACTTTGAGTCTTTTCTGAATGACCAAGCTCCTAACCCCATCTCTAAGGGAGAGCTAAGGCACCTTTTCAATCACTACCTACAGCTGGTGGTTATAGGTCAGGGTGGGAATGTAGCTCGACGGGTAAATTCACAGCTGCGCTTTCACGTTCATATCCACAACACCGGCGATGCTGCATCAGTCCATCTTTCAACGTCCTGCTTTGTTCCTTCCTCACTCATTAACAAGACGCCCGAGATATTTGAGCTCCTCCAATGAAAGGTACATCCCATTCCCAACCCGGAGTGGGTATTCCACTCTTTGGTTCTCTGTACTGTTAATATTTATTAACATGATCTGCATCACTTGTGACTCATGTTGATGATTTAATTTTGTGTGCTGTGGTGAGCTTAGGGGTGGCATTGTGTACTTTCCTTTCATAAAGGGATTGTCCAGTGTGTCCTCTGTTAAAGGAGGTAATAAAGGAAGCATTCAGAGACCTTTCCTTAGTATTTACAGGAACTCTTAAAAGTAGTGGATGTATTTATTATAGCTCTTATTCTGGCTGCAGATGCTTCAGGGTCACTTAATTCAGTTAGAAACCTTAAGAAATTGACTCTTTGACTGGTCCTGTCGTTGGTCATGACAAAGTTAACCATGGTGTTGTTAAAATGCCTGTTTGCTTTCACATCTTCATTCTCCTTCAGCACACAGGTCTCTGTGGCATTTTAGATATATAGATCCTTTTTACTTTTAGTTTCCAAAGCTCTTGCACAGATATCTTAAATAAATGTAAAGGCAATAGGTCAGTAATGTCTGTCTATAACATTACAGTATAAAACTAATAAACTTGACTGACATCCCATTCTTAATCCATAGGGTTCAATACTGTGTTGGCCCACCCTTTGCAGCTATGAAAGCTGCAACCCAACTAAGGTTTTCCACAATGTTTAGGAGTGTTTATGGGGAGTTTTGACTACTTCTTGTGAGGTCAGACACTGATGTTGGTCTCACAGTCTCCCCTCTAATTCATCCCAAAGGTGTCCTATCGGGTTGAGGTCAGGACTCAGTGCAGGCCAGTGAAGTTCTTCTACACCAAAACTCTCTCATCCATGTCTTTGTGAACAGGAAAGGGCCATCCCCAAACTATTCCCAAAATGCTCAGAGCGTGAAGTTGTCCTAAATGTCTTGGTATATTGAAGCGTTAAGAGTTCCTTTGGGCCAAGCCCAACTTCCGAAAAACAGCCCCACGCCATAATCATAGAAACACCTCTAAACTTTACACTTGGCACATTACAGTCAGACAAGTACCGTTTTCCTGGCAACCAAGCGTGATTCGGCACTCCAGAGAACATGTGCCCAATGTGCAATATTTTCTTCATCACTTTGCTAGCAATTTGTTATTTTTAGTAACCACTGTACGTTTTTTTACAAGTCAAATAAAAAAAAGAACAGTCTTCATTGCTATATATCAATAATTTCCTTCGGGATTAATAAAGTATTTCTGATTCTGATATAACAAACCAACAGAGGGGAGTGGGAACTTTTAGATTAACAAAATTAAAATACTGTAAGAAATTAGTTTGAAACATTAGAATCAAGTGTTTTAGTAGATAGTGTGTATCAGGGAGATGAATGCTTAATACACCATTTCTTTTAATGTTGAATGTTTTTATCCCTTTGAGAAAACTTTGAGGAATATCCTTAATTTGAAAGAATGTTTGAAACTAGAGCCTGGGTTCACAAATTTATGTGAAAAGATAAAACTGGCTGAAATCTATGATTTTTAATGTTACGTGTAACAGCCATGAATCAACTGAAAACGGCGTCGAATAGAACAACAGCGTTTTTGTTTTTTAGAATATATCACAGACAGTATATGAGGTGGATGTAGCAGCACCGATGTCACCCGCTGGTGTAGTACTCCACAGTTTGAAGGTGTTTTTATAGCTTAGATAGTTTTTTGGAGTTGTTAGTGACCACATTTAAAAAAAGAAGACGTAGTGATAAGTTAACAGACCAGTGTGTCCACAGTGGGAACAATTTGCAGTAATGTGGCAACCAGAGACCAAATGAAGTTAATGACACTCAGCAACTTCAAGCAACTGCAGGAAGAAAAAAACAAACAAGCTTTTCTCATCTTTGTTGCAAGCGATTGAAGTGACTACCAGTGAGAGCGCAGGACACCGTTAATTGACATCGATGTCATAAAAATTACATTAAAGGGTTACCTAGGCAACTGGACCCTGGAATGTCTAGCATCAAGTCATCAGCTCCAAAGTGTGGATGCAGTTTAAGCCTAACCAGTTTTGTTAGAATTCTGCATCCAGAACTGCAACATGCTAACACAGATATCTGCTAATTAGGGCCGAGTAATAAAATACAAGAACTGGACTCACCAAAACTGAAGCACAGAGTTAGTGAACACGCTGTACCTCCAGCAGGACATTTAAACTGCCCCAAAAAGATACTAATGGAACAAACATGGTAGAGAGGTTCAGTTTGGTTACGCTGTAGTCACCTGTGATCAGACGGCTGTCAATCAAAGTAGAAAGCATATAAAATAATTGTCCCCTTAAAGTTGTTACAATATGGAAACTAAGCTGTTTACTGTACAGGCTATAAAGATGTTTATTTCTTCTGTAAAACTGGAGGATTTAACACGTCTGTGCGGACTGACTCACTTTTCTAGCCTCGTGTGAACATTAGAGCACCTGCAGTTTTCGACTGCGTGTTATATTGAACACATGGTATTACTTTCTAAGAGAAAACAGAGGTTTGTTTCAGAGAAACAAAGCAATCAATTAAAAAAAATGTAAAAACTTTCTCAATTAAATGTGTCACATGTTTATTTTTGTTGTCCTCTGATGGCAATCTAAAGATTATCTGATTGTCAATATCCAGCTGGTAGTTTAAGGTGTTAGGCCTGGGGAAGCTGTACCAAAATGGGTGGGGGATTTAAAAAGTAGATGGTCCCCGCTTACATCTGGGACCTTTGGCCTTATTGCTCTTCATGCTCACTGCTGCTGCTGTTTTTCTGCTGTAGCCAGCTCAATAATTGCATTGTGAAATGACAGGCCTGTGTTTGAGACTGGGAGGAGGGGGGATGTTGTTGATGCTTCAGAGAGACACAGGCCCTCTGCTGCATCATTAGCCTTGGTTGGTTACTCCGGGGACCCCCCTCCCCCCCGTATTTTAGCTTCTTTTTTTTTACGCATGCACCATCTGCTCACGTGACAATGTGTTGCTGTACCCAGCACTGCCGTCAGCCATCTTGGTCAACACCCACCCAGTGCATTCACTGCGGTGCGCAGGCAGTCCAATCACAGAGAACCGGTGCTAAGCTGACCGGAGGAGGGCTGTGATTTTTCAGCACGGTGCTCTCTGTTGCATTTTAAATCCCCAGTCGGCACAAAAGGGGATAACAAGAGGCTGAAGAGGAGGAGGCGGTGGAGGAGTAGAAGGCACAGACAGCAGCCTGTTTCACTCAGTTGTAGCAAAGAGGAGAGGAGGATGGATGCATAAAGAGGAGGAGCACCCTTTCTAACACCTGCTAAAGGCTGCTGTGGGCCTTTCCCGTCTTGTCCTTTTTGTTTCTTCCTCTGATTCTCTTTTCATCTTTCATCCTCTTGTTTTTTTGGCCTTCTCTGGCTGTTGGAACGCAAAGCTCCTGCATCTTTTTTACCTCCCCCCTCCCTTTTCCCCTTCGGTGGTGTTGGTTTTGCCTCGCACAAGCTGAGTCATCATGTCTGATCTGACGCCTCAGAGCGAAACCCCGACTCCCACCACAGACAAGATCACCCAGGCTGCCAGGGAGACCATTTATCTGTGCAACTTTCGCGTCTCTGTCGATGGCGAGTGGCTTTGCCTCCGCGAGCTCAACGACATCTCACTCACGCCAGACCCCGAGCCGGTCCATGAAGGTAACGTGATGGATTAGCTCAGCGTTCGAGGAAGTGTTTGTGAGCACAGTGCGATATGTGTTAGGGCGTGGTGGTGTGCGTCGCGGACACCAGAAGCTACATATTTCACCTGGTAAACGGTGTGAGCTGTGTCACGACGGGTTTGGTTTCACTGAGGGTTACGCAGCAGGATGACGCCACTTGTAAATAAGTCAGGGGCGGACAACAAAGCAGCCAGGAAGTGCAGGTCCTGCTGGGAGGATTCAAGTACTTGGTAGCTGTTGCTCCTTACAGAAGATCCCAGTTACACAGAACAAACATGTTTGTGTGCTGATGATTTACCTTTTTTTTTCTTTTCTTTTTTTTTTTTTCTCCCACTGATGAAGCCGAATGCAGCCAATTATAGATTTAGCAGCAAACACAAGCCTGGCTGTAAACAGATATCTACAACAGTGTGCTCTGTTCTTATTGTTTTTAAAACTGCCACACCTACTCTCAGCACCGAGCAGGCCAGCTGGCAGGCATTCGTAGGCAGTTCAGTTGGCAAATTAAACGCTGCAGCATTCAGCCTACACCGCTGACGAGTCCACTTTAATGACATTACAGACAACAGAAACATCTGCTTTAGGCTTTAGTTTGTTATCAGGGGATGATGCATAGTCACGTTCTCTCTTCTCCTCACTCACTTTGCATAGATTTCTGAGGTTCTTGTTATTGCCAAAGACAACATGCACAAGTTTGTTGCTTAAAAAATAGTTCTGTTATAGCACTGGTAGTGTAAAACCTTTTTATGGGAGACGTGCCAGTATTCTTGAGGAGAATTTTTCCATCCAAAATGTATTTTAATGTTCATACAGTTTACCCACATGGCTTAATTAAACAGGCTGGTTAATCATTACCACCCTGTTGAACATTTTCTCAAACAGACTGATTCAGATCCACAGGTACAGATGCAGGACATCTTATATTTTAAACACATAATATTTATATTGTATGATAACTCTTCATGATATGTTTATTATTACATCAAGTGCAGTAACAAGAATATAGCACAACTAGGGTAAATAAAAGATTTGTTATTTTTCCATAGACTGTGTAAAAACATGGATGTAGCCAGCGCGACGTCACAAATTGGTTGGCGAGATCCTGCCATGTGATTTCACTGCTGCTCTCTTTGTGGTTTTAAAAACTGGAGGTAACAAGTGAGGGCTGGAACTGAAGCTGAGGGACACTGCACACTTATCAGTCACACAATAAAGCATGCTCTGCTTTATCCACCTTTTCAAGTCTTAATTGTGCCATTAAAACAAATGAGCTTCATGTTGTATTTAGTAAGACCTGAAACTTGTGATATAGCCCATAAGGTTGTTAGAGAAATGAAGATTAAGGAAGCTGAAAGGATATTTTCCCACATACTTGGACGGATCCAAAGCCCTTATTACAGCCACTGGGATCGCCCCCTGCTGGCTGCATTAGGAAGAATGCGGCTTTAAGCCACTAAAGCGTCGGCATCACTTTTCAGAGCTGGAAGCCTATGGATCAGTAGTTTCCACTAAAAGTGTTATAAAGCATGTGCACGTTCTTTTATATTTAAAAAAAAAAAAAAAAAATCTTAAACAGTTCAGATTGACTCATGGAAAAAAACCCAACAATAAATGACAAAGGCTGGCTCTTGGTTTCTGTCGCTTCAAAGGAAAACACCAGATAGAGATGGTGGAGAGTGTTTTTTAGTCAAGCAGACCAGTAACTGCTATAAAATAACCAGATAGGTCGCGCCGTCTTCATGAACCAGCTCAGTATTTCTCAGTGTCTCATTGTTTAGTTGCTTGAATTGTTTTCCAGTTTTATTTTGAGGAATGTTTTTCTATTTTACTTTCAACTATTAATATTATAATACTAATTTATACAGTTTTAATACCGGCCTGCTGAGTGTCTTTGCTACTTTCTGTTTACATTTTGTGTTGGAGAATAAGATGAACATGCTGCACTGCAAATGTAAACTTTAAATGTGTAACTGTATTAATAATGTAAACAAATCTGCAGGGCAGTGTAAAGCACCGCCACTAAAAGCCTCTCAGTGTTAAATGCTGAGATAAATAATGGATCAGGATCAGGAGTGCAGAACGAGTGGACTGTATTAAACTTTCACATTCTCTTAATTGAGACTATTTCTCTTGCAGACACATTTTATAGTTTAGATTAAAACTGTATATAATCTTCAGATTTACAAGGATTTTCATAGGAAGGTTTGTCTTCTTTTAGCTATTTGTAATGATGGAGTCTTTGTCTTGTTGTGTATTCTTTATTTCACCTTCCTGGAAACTGACTTTTTTTAAAATTGCTGTTTAAGAAATACAGAGCTGACTTTCAAATGAGTGTAGCTCCTGACTCACTTGTGCTGTTAAATTCTGAAGGTAAGAATTATAAAAGTCTGTTCCCTGTTTCCTTTCCTCCTTCTTTTAGATCCCAAGGATCCCATCGCCATCGAGAGGCTTAACTTGATGAACATGGCCAAACTGAGCATCAAGGGCCTGATCGAGTCTGCGCTCAACCTGGGACGCACGCTTGACTCTGACTATGCACCTCTACAGCAGTTCTTTGTCGTGATGGAGCACTGTCTGAAACATGGGTTGAAAAGTAAAAACTGCATTCATGTTGTCTCTCATAACTCCTCAAAGTTTTTGACAGTGAGATGTGAGAGATAAGAATCAGCATGCTGTTAAAATGTATAGTTCACATAGCTGTAAGGAATATTTAGTCTCCTTATCCTGTAAATAAACTCCTACTTTAGTTTCCTTTTAACTGTATTGAGGCCAGTGTGTTTTTGTTCTTTCTGTATGCACGTGGTCTCAATCTGTCCGTCTCATCGTTGTCTGTCAATCATCAGCTAAGAAGACCTTCCTGGGGCAGAACAAGTCCTTCTGGGGACCATTGGAGTTGGTTGAGAAGCTGACGCCTGAGGCAGGAGAGATCACTGCCAGCGTAAAAGACCTGCCTGGGCTCAAGTGAGTTTGTTCAAAGTTTCCTAAAAAAAAAAAGGCTCTTCTCCTTGGATTTTAATTATATCATTTGAGCTTTAAACAATGCCAGAACGCGGCTGGAGCTTCTTTGCTAACTGCCTTAATCTTGTATGGGCTGTTGGTGTAAGTGTGTGCAAATCTAACTCTTCCTATGTTTGATGCTAGAACTCCTTTAGGAAGAGGACGCGCCTGGTTACGACTGGCCTTGATGCAGAAGAAGCTCTCAGACTACATGAAGACCATCATCAACAGAAAGGACCTGCTCAGGTGTGTTTGGATCGTAATATTCACAGAGGCAAAGGCTTTAAATGAAAAGATGATTGCGGTGTCTCTTTTAAAGCCTCAAAGTTAGCATGATGGCCACTGCAGCCACGACATATATAGATTGTATGTCTGCTAATTGGATAATAAAAAATGCCAAATTCAGTCACAGATGTCTTCTATCAGTTGTAAGTACAATCGTTAATTATAACAGTATAATTTGTCAGATAATTGCGTTAAACTTCTCCAGAAGGCAAAAACACCACAAAAGTGATTGAAAGGTTCAGTTCCTTGACTTTTCTTCGCAGATGAGAAGGCTGGCAGGCAGCTTGTAGCACAGTCTTCATTCACCTGTACGTTTAAGCAGCCACGCTCATGATAATGCACAACTTTAAGCTTTAATAACAGAGCAAACCTGGTTGCTTAGAACAGTCATCACCTCGATCAAAGCTTGCTGTGGTAAAACTGAATCACAGACAGATGGGTGTTGAGGTCCAGACAGCAACTCGTATTACTGGCTGTGCTTTTTTTATGTAAACACTACTACATAAATCTACGTGTAAATTCTGTATTCTTAGTTTCCCTCCAATGTCACCATTATAATCCTGTGATCAGTTTACCGTTTGGTCAGTTGGCTCAGTAGGATGAGAGTCTGGCTCCAGAATGATGGGTCAGGAGTCTGCGGTGCACATCTTACATCAGCCAGGGAAGCAATCGGATAGTTCACCTGACCCTGAAATATCTGCATGGCAGCCATAATAGCAGCTGGTCAAAGTCTTTTAAGAAGGATGTTTCAGTGCTTCCTTCATATGATCTCCTTTTGCAGAGGATACAGCGAAGCATCCTTTATGGAAGGAGACAATGCTGTCCCACAGTTCATACCAAACTCTGTCAGCATGACTGACACACGGATCATGTAAATACTCATTTTAGTGCATTTACTATTTTATGCCATTTGTTAAATGTTTTGAATTTTCAACAACAAGCTGTTGAATCCACAGGTTCAACTTTGAACCTTACACCGTGGTAAAAAGAAAATCAGCATCTTATCAAGATGTTTCATCTTTATGAGCTCCCTAAATCCAGATTGCGAGCTGTTTTAATCAAAGTGTGTTTAAGGTGTGTAACCATTCAGTTTGTATTAGTAATGCCTGTTCTTGGACTTTGGCGTCAGCTGGGACTGGTTCCAACCCCTGACCCCACTGTGTAGCCTGCCTCGAGTGGCCATTTGAGAATCTGCAGTTTTTGTTTGGTTTTTTTTTTTGGCTCAGGTAGTATTTTATACAACCCTAAAACCCTTCCGCCTGACGTCTCCTCTCTGTAGTGAATTTTACGAGCCAAACGCTTTGATGATGGAAGAGGAAGGCGCCGTCATCGCCGGGCTTCTGGTTGGATTAAATGTCATCGATGCCAATCTGTGTATGAAGGGAGAGGACTTGGACTCGCAGGTTAGTCTGCTTTCACCAACACCTCTAACTCCACTTAAAGCAGCCCAAACTAAATGAAAGACCCAACTTCTTGAAGAAGTAAGGCAGAGGAAAATTACTCACACTCCCTGGTGTGGCATTGTTTTCTGGTTTTTCTCTCAGCCATGTAGCACAAGGGCGTCAAATTCAGTTTCACTGATCACATCAAAGGCCAGACATAGAGTTTATGACATGTGTAAAATAGGTACTTATTTTCTTCAATAACACCAACAACCTGCTGCAAAAGGCTGAATATTACAGCTGCAGGTAGTGTTGAGCATAACATGATACAAGCTCATGTTAAAGGAAAATAATGTAATCCATCATTTTATTTGTAAATGTCTCACGTGGCCTCCTTCAAAGGATTGAAGCATGTGGTGTGTACTGGCTAGAAAGCATAAACGAATAAATAGCTACACAAAACAAATGTTTGGGAAATCTGTTTATGTTTTTGTTTTTCTGAAAGACAAAAAAATGTTCGATACATCGGAACATCATTTCAAAATCACCAAATACCTGTATGGTATCGGTCCTAAAAATCTGGTCTCTGTCGACCAGATTTGGTCCAGATTTGGCAGATTTGGTGTAGAAAACAGTGTCTACACTGTGGTGCGGTTATTTAGAATTATTGAATTAAGTTGTTTAGGCATTCAAATTTTGGCCAGATGGCATTTATATATCTGTATATTTGAACTCTCACTAATGAGTTGTTGTTTAGTTTTTTCCTACAATCAGTATTTTCCCTTTAAAATGCCAACAAAAACTTTTAGTTAAACCAGGGGTGTCCAACTCCAGGCCTCGAGGGCCGGTGTCCTGCAGGTTTTAGATCTCACCCTGGCTCAACACACCTGAATCAAATGATTAGTTCATTACCAGGCCTCTGGAGAACTTCAAGCCATGTTGTGGAGGTAATTTAGCCATTTAAATCAGCTGTGTTGGATCAAGGACACATCTAAGACCTGCAGGACACCGGCCCTCGAGGCCTGGAGTTCCCCACCCCTGAGTTAAACCATCTGTTCAAATCATTTAAATATGAAGTACAGCGATGTTTCCTTTACACAGCAGCACCACAACTGAATTAAGAACATTGTAATGGGGCGCAGTGTTTTGGGCACTGAGACCTGTGTCCCTGCTCTGCTTCATAAACATTAAAATGCTGAGCAGTGCAGCTCCTGGTTGTTCTTATTTCAGCAGTTCACAGGTTGTCAGTCAGAATCTTCAGCTCCCAGGTTGGCAGCGAGTCCAGAGTGACTGTGAGGAATGTTGCACTGCTCTTTGTTAATATGCACCCGAGGTTGGAGACTAAAATATTTCAGCCTGCAGACATTACACACATACTTTAAATAGTTTTACATAAGAGGATGGCTCCTGTTGTCATTGCTTTTTTTTTTTTTGCCTTTTTAATTTTCTTATAACATCTGCAGGTTGGGGTGATCGATTTCTCCATGTACCTAAAAGATGGCGGACACAGCAGCAAGAGCGTGGAGGGGTGAGTACTGGCTCCTGTAGTCCCATCAACAGTAACTGTACACTGTGGGTCTGCAGTAGGAGCATGTTTGTTTTGTTTTTGCTTCACTCCGGCCTCTGTCGACTGACAGCCATTTGTCTTGAACTTGATTAACATAAAGCGTTCTTTTATTTGGACGTCTGGATTGAGTCCCAGCCTTCGGGCCATATTTTTCCAATGTGTGCCCTTTAAACTTGAATATTAAAAAAGAGAGAAAATCTGAAAATTCTTCCATTTATTCAGCCTGAACTGCATTTTAGCCTAAACAGTTTAAAAATACTGCACTAGTATGAGATTTTCTATCAGATTTCTATTGTTTTGTTTTGTAGTTACTGTGTTTTTGCATGCCTGACGGCTAACTGCACTTTTCTCTTTGTGCGTTTTCAGGGACGGTCAGATCACAGCGATTCTTGATCAGAAGAACTACGTGGAGGAGCTGAACAGACATTTAAGGTTTGTCGGGGAGGTACGCTCACTCCGCTCTCCTCACCTTGTCGAGCTCGGTGACTCACGTGCTTTCTGTCTGTTTACAGCGCGTCAGTAAATAACCTGCAGGCCAAAGTGGACGCTCTGGAAAAGTCCAACACGAAGCTGACAGAAGAGGCGAGTCTCACAGTGATCATCCTCAAAAACTGTTGTCTTTAAATGTCAGCCTTACCTGTTTTTTGCACGGCTGCAGGGACTTCCTGTTTACCAAGCTGCTTTGTTGATTTCTGTCCTCGCAGCTCGCAGTGGCGAATAACAGGATCATTACTTTACAAGAAGATGTGGAGAGAGTAAAGGAGGAGAGCTCATATCAGCTGGAGTCCAGAAAGGTGAACACTGCTTAATCTGCCGGTTTATGCAGTAGCTGACTCGAGCATTTGGGAATTTGTAGTAAAAGCAAGCATTCCTGTTTTCTTCAGGCATTAAGAAGTGATTCAGCAGCAGACGGACACGCGCTGGGGGAAACACGCAAGCAGCTCAAAGAGGAAACTTTGCTTCGACTGGTGCGTTTCTGCTGTTTAACAGTCTTTGTGTAGCTTTAACTCTGCTTAGGCCTTGGTACCAGCGAGGGATCATACATGTAGCTGTGTCATCTGCTGAGAAAGTTTGTAGTTATAGTAACAGATGTGCTTGGCTTGTTTAGCATGTTCATTTTTAGCTGCGATTTACACAGAATACAATGAAGGTTATGTGGAGAAAGACAATCAGCCCAGTCCAGTAGTGTGGAGTTTAATTATGACATTCCTGCTTATATTTTTCTAACTGACAAAGTCTGAGCAAGTGCTTCTCCTGACTTTTGTGCAGGATGTGGAGAAGGAGCTGGAGGTGCAGATCGGGATGAAGCAGGAGATGGAGCTGTCCATGAAGATGCTGGAGAAAGACGTCTGTGAGAAGCAGGACGCTCTGGTGGAGCTCAGACAGCAGCTGGAAGACCTTCGTGCCATCAACCAACAGCTAATCCACAAGTCACAGGTGAGGCGGTGCTTCTGATATCTGATAATGAGGATACTGAGCTTTGGAAAGCTTTTAAAAGGCTCACATCCACTTTTGTCTCTCAGGGCTTTACTCGTAGATTTCAGCTCTTCCCAGAAACTTGTGGGTGATTAATTTCACTATTAGCTCTCTGTGAAATGATAAAGCATCACTTCCTGTCTGAAAAGTCAGCAGTAGATACTGACTGACAGTAAAAACTCTGGCATTTTTTTCAGTTAAGGCAGAAGAGAGGAGGCCACTTCAATGAGAAAATTCAAAGGTCTGCTTAACTGCAAGACTGAAACTATTCCACAAAGCAAGAATAAAATAGACGATAGCAATTAATTTACTGGAACACATTGAAAATATTAGGCGGGAAAAAAGGTTTTTTAATCTGGCCTCGGTGGGAAGGCTCAGATTAAAATGTGCGCAGGTGATCTTCAGTTTTGCTCTGAGTATGGTCTCTTAATTTGGATTTCTTGCTGTCTTATCAGCATTAACGTATCAACTAGGGATGGTCAGTTATCAGATATTCCATCCGTCCACCCGTCCTTCCTTTTTCTGACTCCTATCCTGGTCTTCCCAGCCACCTAATCCTAATCCTCCTCCTGCTCTTCTAGGGATGAAGAGCAGGTGGAGGATTAGATCCCTAAAATATCTTTTCACACAAAACTTAAGAGTATATGGAGGAAAGACATCAGTTGACTAGTTTGGATCATCTTCTGCAGAGTGCCGATGCCAGCTCGAAACAGAAGAGTGAGGTCATCGTTCGCATGGAGGAGAAAATAAACCAGATGTCAGGGACCATAAAACAGCTGGAGACCAGGTGAGACTTGTTTGTTATTACAGTACGATATGTATTTGGTGCTTCCAGACGACATTTCTTATATTCATGGACACATTTTCTCTCTCTTCACTTCCTTTTTCTTTAATTTTTTTCCATCATTTGTTCATCTGTTGTTTTGAAAAAAATCAAAATCTGTGAATCAGTGACAAACACTTGGCGAAGCAGGCCCGAAACCTGAACTCGGCAGCGGGGAAGCTGCTGCAGCTGCAGCAGTAGCTCCCTGCTTTCATGAGTCTGAAAACAAACATAAAACCCTGCCTAATATAGAAATAACCAAACTAGGATGTTATCTTTTCTGTACGATGCTCCTTTGTTGTTACAAAATAAAAACCATCTTCTTACAACCTCCTGCAGCGGCGCTCCAGCATCAGCTTTTAGTGTGGACTGAATGGATCCTTTAGCAGCCCCTTAATCCTCGTGTTTTCTGCCAGATGTGTTCGCCACATCAGATTTCTACTTCAGATTTCCGTTTCTAAAAACTGCCCTGGTAATGCTTTTAGTCACGCATAAGATGAGTAGAGGTCTCTGATGGACTGATGTGCCAATAAACCCATGCTGGATATTTGACAGTTGCTGTAATGTGATTCGTCCTCAAACCTGAGGCTGTCAGATATTTTCAACCAACAGAGAGAACTGGCGTGTGGCGCCAGATGTCCGAGGGGCTTGTTGATCTCAAACGTCCAGCACAGAAGAAGGAAGGGGCAAAATTAATGAATAATTTTAAATTGTATGTGAACATAAGTTTGGTGTCAACTGTAGTAATCATTAGGCTAATAAAACGATAAACAAACACAGCCTGCTTCATCGTCTTTGGTCACAGTGTCCCAGGTTGCTCTTGGTGGGTTCCAGTCTTCAGATTTCCCCCCCGCCCCAACCTGCCGTTTGTGCTTCTTACATTTTAGTTTTAGTTGATCTGTCTTCCCAGCCACGTTTCCCTTCATCACATTTTTATTTTGCCATGAGTTTATGTTAACCCGCTCACCCCAAACCAGATGCAAGCAGGCGGAGAAGGAGAGGGACCTGGCTTTAGAGGCGAACCGGCTCTTCAAGCAGGAGTTTGGAGACAAAATCGAGAGCCTGCAGGTGGAGGTGGAGCAGCTGAGGAAGCAAAGGTAAAGTCTGGCACCTCACTACTCCTGCTCCATTTGAAACACTGAGATGACCAAAACAAAGAGGAATAAGACAAATCACTTCCTTGTTACTAAAACCGATTCTGAAGTACGATTTCACAACCTCATCTACATGAGGCATTTTGTAGAAGCTGTAAGCCGTAAGCTTTAATCTCCACATTTTAATTTTGAGATTAAAATTAAAACTTTTTTTTTTCTTTAATGTGGCCCTAATGCTCCTTCGTATTTTATCAGTCTTTCAGCCTTTCTTTGTTAAAACAGGCAGACTCTCACTCTTTGGTCTCAATCCTCTCTTTGAGATCTTTTAGAATTTCATCACAGACTTGTGGACAAAACCTCGTTTTCTCTTGGTCATGTGAGCGCATTTGTAACCATAAAAACATATAAATACTAAAGACGTGTAGCCCAACAAACCACGTCGATACAGAGAGTGGTTTCGATCTTATGAGCTGTTTCTAGAAAGTTGTGAGTAGCGACGTTTCGCACAGATTTCAGTTACACAGGATGCCTGTATAACATGCTATAACATGCAGGTTATACCTGACGAAGGGACAAACACAGGTCAGAGGCCTGGCAGAAAACTGCTGGATACAACTCTGTGTTGGCACAACTGTTAATCAAAGCTGCCATCAGAAAAATCTCATTTCTACTGTAACATTGGACTTTTCCCACCCCTTGGAGATTCCCCTTTACCATAAACGTTGTTCCTTTTTCTGCTCCAGATATGTTTATTAATTACTGTCGTCACTGAACTATAAATCTTTCTATTCTTTGGCTTATTTTGCCGTTTCAGGTCTAATCTGGAGCGAGAGCTGAGAAAAGGTCGCGATCGAAAGAGCGAGCATCATCTCAGTGCCTCCTCAGTACCTCAGTCCAGCACTCCTCGGACTGACAGGAGACAAGCAGAGGACATACCAAAAGTACGTGGATTCTCACATTAACGCTCATATCCGAAGAACCGCTGTCAGCTGTGCTTTGGTGGCTTATGACTGTATTTTAACAGCAACTCCCAGAATCAGTGAAGGAGAAAGACCAGTTACAGAGTGGACCAGAGGACAAAACCAGCCTGAGCTCAAGCTTGTAGGTATCTCAGAGTTTCAGAAAATAAAATAAAATTTATGGAAAAATAATTCATTTTTTTATGTCCCGTCCTTAACTTTGAAGGTCCCTGTCGCATCACGAGGATGAGCAGGTGAGATTTGACTTTTTACCTGTGTGAAAGTTTGGCCTTTTAATAAGTGGATGCAGAAGCAGTCAGCATGTACTGATGGCAGTGTGTCTTTGCACTGTTCAGAGACTCATGCATTTATTTTTGTTGTTTTTCCTCAGAAAGAGCCGTTCTTGGAGATCAGCGAGCCTTCCGTGTGTACGATGTGTGAGCAGGCCGACTCCCTCCTCAAGACAAAGGTACAAGTTACTGAGGATCATTTTGAGCTTTAGTTATCAAGAATATTTTTTTCTGTTTGGCATTGAAAGTTTGAAAGTTTACAGCTTTAAATAGTTGACTCCTGTTTTTCTTGGGTTGAATTTCCTAAAGCTGTTAGCAAAAATGGCTGTTCCAAAACCTATTTTCTCTATCAAAAAAGTATCAAACATATGCAAAGAGTCTGGCTCAAATCCTGATTGCGGGTGATCCATTCCCGTCTCATCAGTCTCCAGGTTGACCACAGGTTGTGGAATTCCTCTTGTCCCCACACTTTTTAAGGACTGCCCACGTCAAAGATCAGCATGATCATCTCAAAAGGCAAAGTGATCATTAAGACTCAGAGATCATCAGCATTTTGGATCAGTGGTCAGTAAACTGCCCCGATCTCAAACCGATCAATAATCTATGGTCATGCTTTAGAAGGCTGAAGCAGACTCTTTGACTGGCTGGTTCTGGCCCTCAGGCTGTGTGCTGAATGGGGAGGAGCGAACGTGGACTGCACCAAAGCCCAATATGAGATAAATAAGGAATATTCTGATCTGTGAGTGATGCAAAGCTGCTCTCGTAGAACCAAAAAGTAAAAATATGGTGGTGTTAAATGAGCAGAATGGGTGGAGAAATCCTGTCCCCAGCTGTGTTTTTTTTTGTTTAAATGGAGTTTTTCTTCTTCTCTGCAGAAACAGTGTAAGAACTGCAGCGGCGTTTTCTGTGAGAGCTGTGTGTCCAAAGAGCTGCCTTTACCTTCCTCCATTCTCCCAGAGACCGTCTGCACCGCCTGCTACTCGCTGTTACTCCAGCAATACGCTTCATCACCAACATGAACCCACAATCATCAGACACAGCAGAGGCGCTCGTGTGTAAAACTGGCACTTAAAAACCAGAAAATCCCAACTTCCTGAGACATCCTAAGAATCACGGGGTCCGTGAGATATTCAAATCAGTCTTGTGTGTGTGTGTGTGTGTGTGCATGTGCGCGCGCAGGTTTTCCTTATAATAAAAACAGCTGAAGCCATTTATCTTCCTTTTCTGGTTCGCAGTGTGTGCGTTGGTGATTTAGGCTTCTGTCGGCACTTTTAAGCTAAACTTGCACTCCCTCACATGGCTGGATTTAAAGAAATCATCTCATTTATGGACACTAAGTGATGAAAAGTTTAACTGACATATTTTTATTCCCAGTGTTAAAAGATAAAAAAAGGAAAAACTGGAATTCAAGGCTCGTGTTTTGATTCAGAGATCGGAATATGGAGTTACTCATACCTTTATGCACTTTTGTAATTAAACTGGCGTCACATTCAGAGAAAATCCTGACAAAATTGTTTAACAAAATAACCAAATGCTGTCATGTTATGTGTCATTACTTCCTTTTCAAAAAAAATTCATGCAATTATATATATATTTTCAAAAAGTTACAAAGTGTTTATTTTCTGATTGGAGCGGATTCTGGGAATTATAAATTAAACTGGAATGACGAGTGGAAACCCAGAAAAATCAGATCACCAAAAGTCCACAACAATGAAACCATCGTGCTGATGTTTTTGTATTTCACACCAGCACGTCTGACCCATCTGGTCACGGATGTGAGACTTAGAAAGCAGTTATGATTATTCCCGGCTTTCAGAGATAAAAGATGAAGACGTTGATATCAGTTTCGTCTCTACTCGCTTAAATATGACTGTTAGAGTTTTAGCATAAATAACCAAATCCACCATAAAAGGTCAACATTTAACATGCCAATTTGAGTTTCCAGTATTGTGTGCTGGAAACCTGGAGAGTGATTCAGAAGTCATTTACAATAAAAATCAGTATCACCATTAAATTCTTCATCTTTAGACTTATTTTAGAAGCTGAATTTGTCTCAATATTGGAAAAGCTATAAAACCAATTCAAAGCTATTCATGGAGAATCAACCTCCACAAGCAAGTCAGTAAAAACACAGCAGGATCAGAGTTTTGATTGAAGGTTTGCACATTTCAGACTCTGTCCCGGTGCTCTGTTCAGGAACGGCTGCTCCCGTCAGGGGGAAACTTTAAATGCAGTGTTTCTTTTTTTTGCAAGGTGTTAGTCGGCCTTTTCCTGAGCCGTTTTGGTCTCTTTTTCCTTTCTTTATGCTGAGCTCAGCTAGTTTCATGTAACGAGCGATAATAAATGTATTTTGCAAATGATCACCTGATTCTTTTAAGTTTACAAAGCTGCTTTCTTTTTCCTGCTGTTGTGTATTAGAAGTGGCATTAACAAAAAGGCTTAAAATCAGTTATTTAGCATGAAGTCACATCTGAGTCTGGTGTGTGTTTTAAACTGTAGCAGGTAAATCATACATTTTTAGACTGTAGGCTTTTTGCTCTGGATAAACTGAATGTGTTTCAGCACTTTTGATGCACGGCTCTCTGCCTGGCTGAGGTAAAGTGAAGACATATCAGTGCAGGTTTATAACTTTTATGTTCTGTTGATTAAAACCAGATAAATCTTTATTTTTTTGTGGCTGATGATTAACAGGTGAAGTGGAACAGCTTCTTGGCTTAACAATAAACATAAGAATTTACAAGTGTTTGGCTCTTTCTTTAAAATTAAAGTGGACATGCAAATCTCCAGAATAACATCAAAAAAGCATTACAGGAATATTACATTTGATTAAATAAAGATGGACTGGTTTCTCTTTGACACCAGGAATGTTTATTCGATGTCCACGTCTGGCTGGAAAATAAATATGAGAATCCTGTGTGTTTGTTTGGCATCCGTGTGTCGACATTCACCTGCAGGAGAGGGAAAAACAAAAAACACGTTCAGTCGAGGCAGCTTCAGGTTTTCTCTGCAGCAGCTGGGTTACGCTTGGCAATACGTGTTTAAGCTCTTTATATTTTCTCATTTTAGTTTTACATTTGTAAAATCAGTCAATCCGTCGATGAATAAGAAACACGATGAGGGAAGGATCGTTGTACGGGCCTCAGAGCAGTTTGTCTACGACAGAACAAATAAATTTGCATCCTTTCCTCTCTGAGTCGGACTTTGAGACCAAACATTTTCCCAGAAAAAGGAAACGGCACTCTGTTTGACTCTAGTAATTATTGTTTTACACAAAAAGGACCACTCCACTGTCTTGTGCATAACTTGGTCTCCTTTAAAAAAAAAAAAAAAAAAAGTGAATTAACTGATGGTAGATGTGTTTCCTACCTGCCATCAGTCTGCTACAGAGTTGAGAAATAACTCGATGTATCGCTCACCTGAAAGAGAAGAACCAAATAAAGTCAATATCGGCCACAGATCAATAAGCAGCAAAGACACATTTTAGACATTTAGACATAAATATTATTTGGATCATACAAAAATATATAAAGAGCAGAGAAGACTAAAATTAGTCTTGTTTTTCTGATTTACTGACATTATCACAGACATTCAGGAAAGAAAAGTGTAAAAAAAAAAAATCTGTTCTTTTAAATACATCCTTATAAAATCTGGGGTTAAGTTTGGAATAATTATTCAATAAACTGGCAGCAGGAATAAATAATATACTCCCACGGTGGATCATGAATTAATTTCATGATTCTCCTCAACAATTTTTCCATAAATCACAAACCGGTTTAGGAACAAGTTGAACATTTATAACGTTAGGATTTATTTTAGGACCCAATAAACTGCAAGTTCAGTACAGCTGTGAGCTCTAACTTTAACTCTTTCCCATAAAGACGACAGACCTGCAATACAAGCGTATTTATGAATTAAAAGCCTGACAACATGAAGCCCACACAGAAACACTGAGAACACAACAGCAGCAGTGATGATGATGCTGGCACAGTTTAACGTGGAGGCAGAGTCTGTTTACACACCGCAAAGAGCAAAGAGGCGGAGCCGTTAGAGTGAAACGTCCAAAGCAGCAGCTGTTCCTGTGACCACCATTAAAACCTTTACTGGGAAAACCCGAGCAAGAGTCCTTCATCAAAGCGGCTGATCAACAAACACTGACGTGAAGAAAAGCAAACTTTGTAGCTGCTCCGTGCACCTCTGTTCATTTTACACAGAGTAAAATCTGCAGTAAGCCTCCAGAAATAAAGCAGCTTTAACTATGTACATGAACTGATAACTTGGTCTCATACCAGACTGGTTAAATTATAGAGCTTGCTGAAGGCTGACGGCAGCCGTCATGCTTTACGTGAAAGCGAACAGGGATGAGTCTAAAGGGGGGCATCGGGTGTACTAGACCATATTAATTTCAAGGCTTTCGTAACATTTTTCAGATTGAAAGAGAAATAATATCAAATATTGTGTTAATTAAATTGCATTAATATTTAAAAATGTAAAAATAAAAGTTTTTTCACAAGCCCATAAAAATGCACATGGGCCATTAAACTCTGAGCCGCTGACCTGAGGGTTGTTGGGTTGGATGCTGAATTATTATTAATATAACATCTGTTTTCAGCAGCACAAAAACTTGCCTCCTATTAACGTCAGAAAGCGTTCCAAGAAGACGGAGTAAAGACTACATTTTTATGCCTTAGTTTAGATTGCATCTATATCTTATTTTATTCGAGTTTGACCTTTAACTGACCTTTGGCTCGAGATTATTTATATAGTTTTGCATTTAAGGGAAATGTTTTCTTTAAGTTTAAGTTAATAAGCAGTTCACTCTGAAAGACCTTTTTTCCTCTTTTGAACATGTATTATTGCTCATTTATAAGACAAAGTATTTCTTATTCGATTAATCAGTGGAATAATCGATAAATTACTCGATTACTAAAATAATCGACAGCTGCCGCCCTGGTAAAGAGTCGAACTAAAAGCAAAACTAAAACAACGCTGTGAAAAGCTCGCCAATGGGCTCACCTATGTTCATTCTATCTTTGGACATGGCAGCCACGGCGTCTCTGTGGCAATGGAAGTAAACATCAGCCTCTCCGCTCGGCCTCCCGTTGGGACCGCATTCGATCAGGATCTTAGACACGGCCAGAGGATAGAAGAACTGCGGGAGAGAAACCCAGACATGTGAAATCACGTCTGACGCCAAACTCAGCTTCATCGTCTCGACACGTGAACACTATGTCTTACCTTCACTATGTCTTCCCCAGAAGCCTGGAAAGGAAGTCCTCTCACGTGGATGTAGTGCAGCGGTACGTTGGAGCTCTGAAGGTGAAGTGACGGAGGAGGCGAAGCAGATGATCTGTTTTCAGGGGCTAAAAGAGGAAAGAGTTTTTCAGTATCCCATTACACTGCTATCTTTTAACCAGGTTCATGTATCAATTGGGCTTGAACTTCCATAAATGGCTGAAATATAATATCATCAAATATTCACTGAAGCTATTAAAGCTTGAAATGTATGTCAGAACATCCACATTACAAATGCTGGGAAAGGAATGTGACAGTGATACTGAAATATATTTAATCTATACCCCTCTCCCCCGATGAGTCTTTATCAGGGTCGCATTATCAATCAGAATTAACGTGCCAGAGGGATGGGCTAACTACCAGCACCTGTTGCATGGTGTATAACCCATAGAGGGTGCTAACTGTGCTGTACATGTCAGGTCACTTGGATGCTTTCGACCCTGTAAAGAACAAGAAAGTCTTTTTTAAATATGGGTTATAAGATTGAATTGGCACGTGTAAGAGATGTCCACATGAAGAGTTTTAACCCCTCACTGTGTTACGTGTTCGTCACATCCTAAACTTGTCTTATCACATCTTAAGTGTAATTTATTTTCCCATAAATGTATCCGTCTACCGAATGGCGACTGATCGACAGCTGGCCTGGAATAGGGAAAGGAGGTAGAGCAGAGTTCACCAGGAAACACTGGTCAAACGGACACATGTACACAGGCGGACATATTTCCAGAACCATAAAATACGCTTTACTCCCACCAGAGATATGAGGAGAGAATGTGAGGCGAGAGGGTATTTGACTAAATGAGACACTGGAGCCTTTGAGCCTCTTTTCAAAACGATTTTAAATATGATATTTTGCAGAGTCACATCACAAATTGTTTTGTTGTAGCCACTCCTGCTGTACTTCTTTTTATTTGTTTTATGCTTATATTCATATTTTAAGTGTGAGATTTGCACGTTTTTCTAATTAAAATTCCTCACCACCACTCCTGTCCACTGACTGAGGCCTGGACTGAGATGAAAATGGACTCGTCCTCCTCCTCCAGGTCGAGTGAATCTCATGTCTTCTGCTGGGAAACACCTCGATGTATCTGCAGATATTAGAAACAGCACAAGAAGCAACAAACATGACAAAAAATAAAAGAGTGCGCTTCTTCTTGGTGACCAGAGAAACATCCAGGTGGATTCGAGACTCTGTGAAGTTTCCTACCTGTTCCCTATGATCTCTCGGTCTCTCTGCAGCGCTTCATCAGCTGCTTCCTGAGACATGAACTGCACAAAAGCCACTCCAGACTTTCTTCCCCTGGAGTCTGTGACCATGGTGATCCCGTTCTCCGCTATTTCCAAACCTGTGAAATACAGCTTGTTAAGATAAAGTAGTTATAATTATTTTCCCCTTTCACAGTTTATAAAATCAACCAGACTCTTTCTGCATTAAAAACCTGCTGTCAGCATTTACTAAAGAGGCTCAGTGCCAGTGTTCTAACTGAAAGCCGTGTGCTCAGGTGCTGAAGTTGGGAGGTGAAATAAATGAATCGTATGAATTTGATTTACTAAGTTTACCAAATCATGCAATTATTGGGGAAAAAAACAAAACTTAAGCGGGACACTGCCAAGACTGTAAGTGATAAAATTTTATTTATCCACAGACGCTGAGAGTTTTGCTTCAGTTTTCTTTTATTCACAGTAATAAGAAACCAAAATCATCACCAAGCTCTACTTTAAATTTAATAGCTAACGTTTATTTGGTCTTTTTGCAACTAAATCTGCTGACTTTGCGCTGACAAGAGTCCCATACTCTAGCAGCACAGTATACCTGAAAAGAAGTGGACAATGTCATCCTGAGTGCAAGTGAAGGGGAGCCCTCTGAGCAGCACCACGCCATCAGCTCCCAGTGGCTGGGTGGCTTTCTTCAGGATGGCTTCGGCGTCACCGTTTGTCACCTCATACACTGGGACAGGAGAATGTGTTCTTATGAGTTAAGTCAACATGACTGCTACTTATTTCTTATACATAAATCGTATGCTGTCTGCTGTATAAGGGATGTACGCCAGAAGCTACGCCCTCCTCTGAAAGCTCCCAACTGTTCACTCACACAGAGATCACAACCGGGGATGTATGTTTGGGTACGTGGATGTAACAAACTGGGCCACAAATGCCAACTAAACCACTGTTTGCATTAAAGAAACAAAGGACCAATTTAAACTAATCATGGCATGACACGTATACATAAATAAATAACTCCATTCTGTCATCTGAAGGTCAATCCCAACCATGTACCAGAGGATAAGAGTCCTTACTGCAGGGTTGTAGGTTTGAGTTTGACTCCTGTGTGTCATACACTCCAGCTGTATTTCTGACTCCATCAGGACCCTGAAAATGAACTGAGTTTTCCTCCAAACCATCAGTCTTTGTCAAGGACATCCTGTTTGGAACAAACCTTCAACGTATCGTGGGCCGAGGTACTGCCGGTGCTTCTCCAGAGCTTTGCTCACGTCCTCCTCGTGCTCCATCTCGACGAAGGCTCGTCCTGACGGCCTCCCCAGCCTGTCCAAAGTCAGGTGGATGCCTTTCACCCCATCGCGTATCCTACACTCTGGCACATTGTAATTGCAAAAAAATAATCATCACACTTAATTTATTCATATACTGTGTAGTTGAAAGAGGTGAATTACAAAGTAAAGGTGTGCCACTCCTCAGACTCCCACCTGAGAAGAACTGCAGAAGGTCCTGAGTGGTGCAGGACCATGGGAGACCTTTCACCTGCACAATGTAAACCTCCTTGGTCTCTGGTTCTGATTCAGGACGATAGGCCGGCAGCGGTGGGTAGTCATCCTCACAGGTTCCTCCTGTCTGGAAGATGTAGAGTCAATTAAATCAATATATCAGTGTGAAATGAAAATGATCATACATGTTTTTATTTCATCACGCCTTGATTACTGTAACTCATTATTCCTGATTCCGAGGTTAAGATTTTCATGATCACTTTCAGAACTTTTCATGCTCTGATGCATCCCTGTATTAGTGAACTACTACAACCTTTAACAGCTGCTAAGGACAAATGGAGATTGTGCTGAGGAGGCTTGTTTTATCCATTGATACAATTTTAATTGTATCTGATTTTATATTGTAAAGGATTTTGTGACTTCTGTATTTGCGTCTTTCTGTATTCACTCATTCATTTGGTCTGTAAAGACGACAGCGCGTAAAGTTTTGAATGAATTCTGATAAAACTTTGTAGCAGTGTAGAGTGGGGTTACGTTAGCAGTCCATTAAAACTTGGCTTACATCTACTAAAGTCTTCAAGGTCAACTTAATGATTTATTGGCTGAAAACTGACAAAAAAGGCCTTACAACTTAGAAACTGTGTCTCTTATAAGTGTGGTTTTATTGTCAACATACAGAAAGTAACATATAAAGATTTAAAATATCATGTTACATTTTACCTCTGATCTCTCTTTCAAGGTCAATAGACTGATCTGAAGGTCAAAGTGATGATAATAATAATACTACAGAGGTATTTAAAACTATGTTTCTTACTGCCATTCTTTCTATTAACTACATGTAGGTATATAGGGAATGATACTGGGATTTGAAATGTCACATTTCTGTCAACCTCTGATCTCTTCTTCAAGGTCAAATAATGTCAAACTTTAATTAAAAAAAAAAAAAATTTATCATTAAAACTTTGCCTAAAATTGTAATGCCTTTGTTTGCACTGGCAACAATACTGATATATGCGGACTCCGAAAATCACATTGCATCCAAATCACATGTCACATCTGGCATGTTATATATCTAATAAACTGTAAATTTAAAGCTTAGCTATAATGTCCTGATTTATCAAGTGGACCTGTACATGATGTGTGACTGTTGTGTTACTTCATATAGGAAAATGTCATGAAATGATCATTTCACGTTACTCGGATGTTATACTGGGCAGTGAGTGCAAGCTAAATTGGGTTTATTTCCATCTATTTATTTATTCTATCTATCTATTTCTATCACGGCAGTGATGTCTGTCAGACTGCTGCAGACTGCGGTGTCCATGGTCACTGCTAGGTTACGTCCTACATGCACCAGAATCAACTGCATTATATGAAAGAGATGCTGCAGTGAAAAAAATACTAATAGGAACATTTTGAAACAGAAACAGTGGTAGTAGACGTAAATCTTACAGAGGAAAAGGCTCCTGTGGGCAAAGTTAACAAACTTTAAAGGAATTTCTACTGGATGTTCTGTACATAAAGTTTTTATACCCCCTTTTACCTTGAAATGAAAGTTAATTTAGATAATGCTTCAGGATAACTGCCCAAATAAGCACCTGGATGTGTTTTAATGTCAAAGATATGCTACTAGAAGGACCAGAAGGAGTCATCAATTCAAGCTGATGATGCTCTTCAGTTACACTTGTCAAATCTCACAATTATAGCAGCTTTATAGTGACTAGGAGTCGGAAAGCAGCCATGATAGCTTATGCAGAATAACTGTATATACTGTAGAAGCCAGGTGGTAAACCTCAGAACCAGCTCAGGTCAACTGACCATAGCCAGACCACAGAGAAATAGCTCACAATAGAAATTACTGATTCTTTTTTTCTGAGAGTCATTTCCTCCACTGCACTCCTACACCAGAACTTGGGTACCCCCACTCTAGCCCCTGCTAAAGTGGGGTTTGGTACAAGTATTTTCCTTTACATGAACAGGGATATTTCTGTCGTGGAGAGTTGCATATAAGGGACACATTTCTAGATAAAAGTTCATAAAAAGCACGAATTTAAGTGTCTGGTGCTTCTCAACCAAAACATACGCCTGTGGAGTCTATAGCCGTCTCTAGTTGCCTCTGTGACCCAAACACATGCTAAACCATGCGGGGCTGCTCTGAAACTAACCTTCGTACAGAAGCGGCTCTGGCTGCTTCTAACTGCGGGCTGCAGCTCGCACAGTCTCAGGAGACAGGCTGTCCGGGCCGCCGAAGTCCAAGTTCGCTGCTGAGTTAAGCCGCACATGCGTGAAGCTGTCGGTACCGTTAGCTGTCTGACTGCGACACACCGCCGCATTAAAAACCACAGAGATTTACCGCTGCAGGACATCGTAGCCGAACCGAGCCGGAAGTCAGATCGATAACAGACAGTCTGTTCTGCAAAAGAAAGCAGACGCCCGAACGCTGTGAGGTCGGGTTTCTCTTAATGTAACCGGTTAGCTTAGCTAACTACCGGCTTAGCATCACGGTAACCTGTAAATGAACATACTCACGTGGGTCGGTGACAGTCAAGGGCAGCGCTCGAGCGTTAACTATCAAGTTAACAGCTTCACATTCTCAATATCCGGTTTGGATTTTCACAATAAAGGTCTAAAATGAAACAGTTACCGCAGCAAAGCTAATAACCAATTTTATATTTTTCATTCTTTTTTTATTATTTCATTTTGAATTTTTATTTTCAATTCGGTTTGGTTAAAGTTAGTTTCAAGGGTAGGAACCTGTTCTTTCCACTTAATTCTATGGTTTCAAAATGTTCAGCTTTGGTTTACTTTTGCTTAGTTTCAATATTATAGATGGTATTTGACAGGAGAACGTTTTGGGGTTTTTTTTTAAAATCACAGTAGAAATTACGACATGAATGCAACGCTTTCAGAAAGCAGTTGACTTGGTCATGTGGACAACACTAGTCTTTATTTTATTATTTGTGTTAGTTGATTTTGTAAGTATAATAACCTGGCTAATAACTGTTACAACTGTTGTTGTGTTTTCATTATTTTTATTTTTTTCAAAATTTAATTTTTTAAATTAAATGTTATTTATATAGCACCAGTTCACAACCAAGTCACCTTAAATGTAATGACCTTATAATAATAGAGAGAAACCACCATAAACACCCCTATTAGATTATGACTGAATTATAGAAAAACAAGTGAAAGGGATGGTTAACACAGTAGTAAGACCTGCTGTGATGTATGGTTAGGAGACGGTGGCACAACCGAGTGGCAGAGCTGAAAATGCTCGGGTCAAATAATCTAGAGACCACAGAGGAGATTCACGGATGTAGGGAAGGAGAACATGCAGAGGGCTGGCGTCACAGAGGAGGATGCCAAGAAGAGGATGAGATGGAGGCAAGTGATCCATTGTGGTGTCCCCTAAAGGGAGCAGCCCAGATAACAAGACCAAATAGTCCTTGATAATTAAGCAGATCTGCTATCTTTTAAACTTTTAATTGTTTGCTTATTTATTTATTTAACTTTATCTGTAGATGTTTTCACGTGGATTGGTTGTGATGTGTGCAAACTGCTAAAGACTGTGTGAATATTCACCAGTGGCTATACTAATATGCCACAAAGACAGAAGTTGAAGTTTTCACATTTATATTTGCCATTATTCATAAACATTGCTGGGATATTTTAGAGATAGTACATTTCCCCTTTAGATATTAAATAAGAGTTTGTTGCTCAGAGAAACTTTTGTTTTAGTGAGCCAAAAAGGACGGGAAGTTATTGTGAACTACTGCAAACTTGATTATCTTTAGCAACTTCTGCCTTGCAGCGCTTCCTCTCTCACATAATATTGAAACCACACTGCCATCTAAAGGTCTGGATCGGTGTGATTATTATGACGGGCCTCATTCACGAGTATGTGCGTAAAAATCTTCTCACCCTGTGGAGATAATGAGGAAGTAGTGGTTAGTCGTGGTTTTTGGTATTTTCATTCAGCGAAACAGCCTTATCTTCTAAACAATCTGCTTCAAACCTTTTGCCTTTCAGCACATCTTCTTTTTTTAAAACGTAAAGGTTTTTCATTCTTTTCTCTCACTTCTTTTTCATTTAGTTATTTATGCTTTAAAGGTTTGTCTAAATAAAATAAAAGATTAAAAACCAGAGGGAACTAAAGCCATCAGCAGAATGTAAAGAAACCCTATGACTTTATGCCCAAAGCGTCAGTGTACTGTGCGGAAGAGATGCTAGCCGAAGCTGAATTATACCTGAGCTGCCTGAGCTGCACTTTTGCATAATACAATTTGCTACCACGAGGTGGTGCAGTGTGTCAGTGAAACATTATTTAACCACTCGTGTATTAAAAGGTAAAAGAAAGCAGCTTATGCTTAAAAACATGACAACTTCCTTTTTTTAAGGTGCCCCTTATGGTGGAACATTTAATGAAATTCTGCAGATGAAAAGTATTACATGCAAAATAAAAACGTTTATAACCTTCCAAAATTAATCAGTGCCATCAACAAAATGCTAAGAAGCTGCATCATTGATATTAGAGATTGAATACATTTTTTATATTATATTTATGTTATAATAAATCTAATCTGAAACTTCATCATTGTTATAGGTAACTTTGATGTGAAAATTCTTATTTTTATAATCTATTTTAAAATAGCTAACAAGGTGATCATTTTCTTTATTATGTAAAACCTAAAATAAAAGGGTCTCTACATATAGACCATGCTGCATGTGAAATAATATATTAGTTATTATACTTTATGTCCTTAAAACTTTAATGAATTTATTTAGAGGCCAGCATGCCGGATCAGATTATAATGTAGAAATATTGTGACATGGAGAAACACCGATTTCATCAGTTAAAATTAGGACATGTAGATATGTCATTTCGTCACGTGACTACATTTTTGTCTTTCAATATCTCCACAACCAAACTTGTTTAGTTATTGAACCAAACTTTGATAGTGCTTTAGCACAGTTCATGCAAAGGTCGAATGCATTTAAAGCAATTACATTCATCAGAAAATTGTGACAGATATCAGTGTTACTTTGGGATTTTTTTTGTTGTTGTTCATGTTTTAAAAGAACATGTAATCTTGCTCTGCAGCTGCTAACAGGTAGATCAAACCCAACGTCAGAGTAGAGGTAAATAATAATAACAATAATCATATAATATAGTATATATAATATTACAATTGCATTTATAGCCCACTTGATAAAGTTCCAATTCACATGAACACAGTTTCTTTTTTTAATATTTGTAATGTTTCAAAGGACGTAAAGGTTATCTGAAGTCCTCTCTGCTCCTCCAGTCTGTATAACCGTATCCGTTACAGCGTTTCTGTGGCAGAATAAAAATAAAGCTTTTTTTCTTTTAAAGTAAAATAAATAAATAAAGACCGGAGTCACGTGACCGCCTCCGTTATGTCTTGCAGCAGCATCCTCTGCTGCGCGCTCCTGCCTGCGACAGCACAGCCGCGGTGTGGTCGCTCTGAACGCACGTTAACGGAAAGAAAAAAAAAACACTCCACACGTCGGGAAGGCCTCCGCCACACTTTACACCCTGTTGCAGTCACAGCGACGTCGGATATAAACACAGACACGCACGTTTTTCTAATCCTAGTCGCTCTTTTTTTAAATTTAAAAGCCTTTTTAAAAGACAGTCCTCGTAATGGCGACAGCTGCGGTGTCTGCCCCAACTGGCAGCGGCCCCAGCCCCGGGCCGGGAACGGAGCTGGTCCGCGGGCAGGCCTTCGACGTCGGGCCTCGGTACAGCAACCTCTCCTACATCGGTGAAGGCGCCTACGGGATGGTGTGGTAAGTTGTAGCCAAAGTCTCTCGGGCTGACACTTTTTGATTTTAGCCCGACGTAAACGGCGGCTAACCCGCATCTTTTCCGTTTCTAACTGTCATGTTTCGGCTGGCTAGCAAGCAACAGCGAGAAGGCGATGTTGCTTAAAAGAAGACGGCAGTTAAATCCCGGCCGGTGGTCGCTGACTTCATGGCATAATACTAGCCTGGAAGTGCATTTTATGTGGCTACTTTTAGCTGTTTTCAATGCTGAACAGGGTGGACGATATCTGAGGCTGTATCGATCGCTTCAGGCGGACAGAGGCGTTTCCAGGATTTCTTTTAAAGTGGAGTCCGCAGAGGGGGCCCGCGGGGAATCAGAACATTTGATCAGAAATAAATGCAGAGTAGAAAATTCACTGGGTGGGATTTTTCAGGCTCACGTGAAGCTCTGTGCGTATGGAAAGTGATCGTGCTCAAAGCTTTAAAGCTGTTTTTACTAAATAGCTGTTTCGCAAAGAGCTGGAAAAAAACTGTTTAGATTCGTCACTCGGCTAAAGATCGTAATCCTGTTTAACTAGACAGATGCTGTAAACATGTTTTATATTCTTAAAGTTCCTAAAGTAAAAGGGAACTCTCATACATAAGAGTGTCACATCATGAATATTGATTCATTATTGTGTTTATCAGTTTAGTATTGCAGCCAGAGGCGATTTCATTGCTTGTACTTCATGTATACTAACACAGTGTCATTTACTGTTAGATTTGTGGAGAAACTGAGGATTGAATTACAATACTTGTACAAGTACTTAGACTCTTTAGTAAAAATGATAATTCCACTTATTCCAGTGAACAGAAATACAAAAGTGTCTGCTTTAAAACAACCCTCAAGTCACCAAGATGACCCATTAGGGTCAGTTATGTCCCCCATTATCTTTTTAAAAAAAAATATCTATGTTAATGTTTGTCACTGTTTCTCCTATAGCTGTAGCAGATATTCTAAAAGTGCATAGTATAATTAATTATGTTTTGCAAAAAGAAACTGACTTTGTGTGTTAGCTCTCTGCCTGAGGGCTTCTGCAGCAGTGCTACTCTGGATCTGTTAGCCATGGTTCACTGCACAGTCACAATGTGGTGATTAGAAGTGGAAAATTACAATAAACTCAAACCTTTAATGTAAAAAAATTAAAACGTCATGTTTTCTGCAGAATTTTCCATTATCCTTGCCACACCACACCAGTAAGCTAATTCCCGTCACTGGGGTGAAGAATGCACATAAATATTTGGAAGAGGTCATGAAGGAGCCCGCTTAGGTGCTTAAAGGTACCTGGAGTCAAGTACTCATGATGCTCTGAGAGCATAACTATTGATTTATTAATATGAGTAATGTCGCCGTAGTGTTCCAGCTGTAAATGGGTTTTAACTTCCTTCCATACAAAAGTAGTCGAGTAGAAGCAGAGAGTAGCGTGACATAAAAAAAATGTAACAGAAAATAAGAGTGTCTCTTACTTCAGTTTGTGTAACGTGCTGCGTGTAGTCATCAGTGACATTTGCAGTAATTTAATCAACACACTAGTCTCTATATGTGTCTTCATGTCTTCAGGTTTATTTCTGCCACATTTACAGAAATGCAGTTTTAATCTACTACATTCTGGACGCTAATAATGTCATTTGCACCCCACATGATTTATCTTGAAGCCTTGGGTTCTTAATATTTTATAGATTGTAATATAAATCCAATAACAACTTCATGTATTCATGTACATGAAAGTACCCAGAAGCATTTAAATCATCTCGAGCTGTATTATTAAAGTGATCATCAATAATTATGATTTGATAATATAATGTGGTTAATTCTGCTTTTGCTTTGTTAATGCTGCTTTGAAATGTAAAGTTTGTTTTGATGCTGTGTTAGTACGCTCAGGCTGCTTAAGTGAGACTTTCACTTAAGTAAAGGGTCTAAATACGTGCTTTGCAAATAAATTAAGTAAAAAAGATGTTCAGTCTCATGTGCAGCACCACATTGCCTGTAATATCATCTTAATTGTTGCACATGGGCCTGAAAGTCATACCTAATGTTTTCTAGGCCAGTTTTCTCAATCAAATATTCTGATTTCCTGCACCACCTCATTTAAAACATCCTGGAAACACTGCTAGTGTGTAGGCTTTATAGTGAGCTGTCATTACCTCATTAAATTTTTCTTTCTTTTTTTTTGTTCCTACATGCGGTTAGTCCTCTGTTTAAGTTGCTTGGTGTTGCATAAAATGCCTGGAAAATGTATTGTGGGAGTATCTCAAGGGGTTTTCCTTGTAGCTGACGGCAGATTACAAGCAGTATGTGAAGGAATGTACAGGAAAGATAGACCACAGAAGCATTATTTTCTATCCACTTTCTACCTAATGGTATGCTATCAGGAGTGCAGTAGAGCGTAAACTCAAATTATTCACCATTTTATTTGTGGTTTCTTTTGGTAGTGTACGTTCCCACACAAGAATGGCAATCAAAGGTAACTTAATTTTGTCCACATTTCGCGGTGTATTAAATCAAATTCTACCCTCTACTTTGGAAAACACTTCTTGCATGTGTTTCTTTAGCCTGAGGAGATGTTTCTGACCTTAAATGTGCACACTGTACTGCATTACATAATATATTGTCCTTGTGTCAAACAGCAGCAGTGTAGTTCTTTTGTCTTCTGTAGTTAGAGAGAGGAGCAGGCTTTTCCGAGAACAGGCTTTGACACACAGTCTGCCCACGGTGTAGATGCACAGCAGGTTGTTTTAGCACCTTTTCGTCTGCAAACTGGAAAACCCACCGAAAGCACACAGCCACAGTTGCTAGTTGTACGAGCAAAGAAATGACTCGTAGCTCAAGTCGAGCCCAATTGAAGTACATTTTTCCATGTGAGGATGTTCACTTGTAAAGAGACCTCTGTGCTTTTACAGTAATGCTTGAAAGTACGTCTTGCAATCTGCAAAGTTAGCATTATTGCAGAGCTGAGCTCACATTAAAAGTACTTTAAGAAATTCACCTGCTTGGACAACTTTAGAAACACTATCCGGTCTTTAAGTCTGACGTCATTAGCCATGTCTGGGCCCAAACTCCGGTGCAGGTCCCAAAGTCAAACGAACACTGCGGCATCACTGAGAGTTAAAAACTGTCTAAATTCTTTCATCTTTAATAAAATGATCAGCGTTGCTGCTTTACCAGGTGTAACAATTAAGTTTAACATCCAGGCATCCATGAAAACAGAATTTATTACATTTAACAGAGTTAGAAGTTAGCAGGAAGTTAGCTCGCTAGTTTCCACCTAAACATGATATACCATGTTCTGACTGAGAGGTTTCTGAGAAGATTAAAACGTACAGCTCTGCTATCACTTCCAACATAAATGAAGACAGAAAACTAAACAGCAGTGACGTTTGTAGGGTTACTGAAGTTGGGCTAGCTGGTATATAATGATGTGCTACGTGGTGGCTAGCTACAC
>VUQG01019245.1:17210-42764 GCA_015106755.1 Etia nguti | reverse complement strand
GTGCAGCGTTTAAAGCTTGGAAGTACTCACATTACTTTAAGTTTTAGTTCGTAAAAAGTGGCAGAAACATTAGCGTCCGCTGTACACTCTGCGTGGGAAGAAAACTTCTTTCTACAGCGAAAACATAAACTTCAAATCTGAGCAAGTACCGAGCACGCCGCCACAGGAATGTGAAATTCACAGAGAAACCCCGGATCCTCCCACTGACATGACCCCTGAGGCACCGGGCAAACCTCCACCCGCCCCACTCCTGCTAAACAGGTGAAAATAGATTTAAGAGCAACAGGACTCAGTGCTGCTGAGTCTTTGATTTTATTTATTTTCTGCTGTGTTTTACTTGCATCTATTTGAAAGAGTGAGTGTAAACACAAAACATTATTTTATTTTATATGCTGGAATATGCAGAAAATAGGTTTCAATGTTAAACACATTTCTTCTTGCATATAATTTAATTTTTGCTTGATGCAATGTGCTTAAAATGAAAAGATTAAAACTAATAAAACAAGTTTTAAAAAGAGACTTTTTCATTTGATTCAATTTTATATGATGGATTATGCAGAAAAACATAGAATTGGGCTACAGGGCTATTACTTTATTATGTATTCAGTTTGTGTATCATGTTTTTTAAAAGTAACTAAGTAATAAGTAACTAATTACTTTTGAAAATAAGCAATCAGTAAAGTAATGGGATTACTTTCTTGGAGAACTAATCAGTTATTAGTAACTAATTACTATTTTCAGGTAACTTGACCAGCACTGGTCATATGCGACCTTTCTAACAGACTTTGAGGCAGGCTTCTTGTGTTGCCTAAATATCCCAAAGATGTCGTTTCAAACTGTTCTCTGCTAAGCTGCCTGTTATGTGTAGACACCAGTTCATCCCTTGAGTTTGGAGCTTTATATCAACGCTCTGATCATTTGTTTTGGTCATTTTTCTTTAACACCAGTCAGTTTATTAATGTCAAACACGATGAAGCAGAACGAGCAAAGTACACTTCTTCAGCATTATTGACAAAACCCATCAACGCAGAGATTCACCGCTATCCTCGATAATAGTCCACCTTAACAACACTCATCCTCACACCATCTCCTCTGTCCACCTTTAGGCTTCCAGTCAATGCTGTTGACCTGTGTGTGCTAACAGCTAGCTGGTGCTGCTGCTAGCCGTCCTGCTAACTTTTCAGACTGTGTTCGGGTCGCAGACAAACATCGGTGCCCTCACAGAGGCAGAGACATGCGGGGAGCAGAGCTCCGAGCAACCAAACACCGTTTAAAGCACGAGCGCAGCAGCGAAACAGGCGCAGAAGCTAAAAGCGGCTAACACACCTACCAGTAACGTGAGTTCCGGCTTCCGGTTGTCCTGCCTACACGTGTCGGCCCATGGGTCCTAAAGCCTGCCCATACCGCTCTCATTTTCTGATGTACGGAAGCCCTTTAGGTCAATTTTGGACAACTACAGTAGTAAAATTTAAGGATAAAAGCAAAGTTGTTTTATGCTTTGTTACCATATGATTTTTATTTTAATTTGTCGCAGTTTTAACTTTCAAATCCAATTAAAATCAGTCAATTCGTTTCTTTTTAATCAAAATGAGAAAAATAAATGTTTCAGATTTTCTCATTTTATTAATTCATTTTGGTATCACGTAAAGTTTTGACCTACAAAATGTACTGGCTTCAGAGATGAGCCCAAACTACAAATATTAAGCTAACAGTGCTGAGTTTTGTGTAATAAATGATTTAGAAACATATTTTTAAAGTGTATTTATCTACAAAATTTGATTTACAAAATGCTACCCTTTTTTTCCGTCTTAATTTCAGATTTGTGAGCCTCAAACCTTTCAAACTTTTGAATAACTGAATCTTAACTTTTAGTTTCATCTCTGAAACATGAACTTACAAAGTCACAGCTTTTACCTCCCAGTTTTGATTTTTGTGACTTTGTTGTTTTGTGCTGTGATAGGACACTCGGTTCTTCCTCTAATCCCTGCTGTGCTTTTTGGACTTTGCTTTATTTGATAAAGGGTTGTTCTCTGTTGCTTCAGCTCTTTCTCTGCAGTCTGCATCTTCCTCCTTTTCATGACACAAACTCTGACTTTCTAAGTTGAGATTTTTACTTTTATCTCATAGTTCAGATTTGTAAATATAAGTTTGAACTTTAATTGAAAAACTGTGGATAATTCTTAATAATTCTGACTTCCAACCCAATTCGATATTTTACAGTCATCTGGGGGTTTTGGCTCAATCAGACTAATGGCCTTTAAAGCTGAGTGCCACAGACAGAGGGAGGAATATTAACAGACGGACTAACATACTGCTGGTTTGGGTCTCATCAGAGAAATAATGAGTGTTTCCAGCCATATTCTTCAGAAATCAATCTCAGAGGCTTGAGGACACCCCAGACAGTTAGATTAGATAGACTCTTAATTTCACACAACAGCCTTTGCATTTACATTTTAGTCATGTTGCCATTTATGCAGACGTTCAGGCTGTTAATGGACACTTTCAGGACAGCCTGCTGTGGGAAATGAATGTGAAAGCTCTCACTTACAGAGCAGAACAGTGTCTTCCTGAGGAAATGATCACTGATGACTCACATCAGCTGCAAAGAAAACCACTCAGAGGGATGCTGTTCATCTTGTCTATTAGTCACCCAAGTGTCACTCAAGCCCCGGCTTCAGTTCTTTTTGTTTTTTAATAAATATATGTCAATGACAGATGTATGTACACTTGATACTTGGTAATGAACTAATCATTTGATTCAGGTGTGTTGACCCAGGGTGAGATCTAAAACCTGCAGGACACCGGCCCTCGAGGCCTGGAGTTGGACATCCCTGATCTAAAGTCTCCAATTTATGAAATGCATTCTTGTACTTGACTACATCAAGAACATTCAGTGTTTTATATTAACAAGTATGTGATGTGGTCCAAGTAAATTACACAGGTTTGAAAGTGGTCCATCCTTCAAAAGCCCCCCACCCCACACACACACACACTTAATTGAGTTGTTTTACTCAACTAATATATAAGCTGTCAGTTCCCTTGAACTAATATTAGCAACACAGCTTTATAAGACTAGATATATTCACGTAAAAGGCTATAATAGATATAAACTAGTGGCTGAGCCTGATTGGCGAAGGGAATGAAGCCTTAAAATTGAGCTAACCGTAACCAGACTGAAGGCCAATACTCATAAAAGCTATGCAAACCACAAGCGTGGTTGGTTGGGAAATCTACTCATTTTTACACAAATTACTATGTGTGTACCAATGGGGTTTGCTGTGCCACAAGTACAGAAGTACAGCACAACTCAGGCCTGCCAACACTGGAGCCAGGCCAGACCATCATGTTGGAAAAGTTCCTAAATTAAACACAACAAGATGTAATGATGATCACAGAAGCCATTTTTGAATTCAACAAAGTGCGTTTGAGTGAAACGGTGGTGGACTGATTCCCGATTTGAACCCTGGGGCCTTTATGGAGTTTGCCTCAGAGGCCTATGTTAATGAAGATGCTGCCAAGCGTAATGACCTCACCTGCACTGGCGATAAGCTCTTTAGCTCGGCTGCGGAGAGAAAAATCAACATATTAGAAGCCATTTTACAGACTGGAGCTTCACAATCACATTATGTGTATTTATGAGGGTTTTCACAGGGTGATTGCCACGAGCCACTGGACTTCCAACAAGTGTCTCTTTGATGCAAGGCTGCAGCAGCCATGAGAAAAAGTGAGCTGTGTGGTGACAACTGTGAGTGATGGCAGGATGGCTCACTTCTCCAGGCTTGGGGAGCGGGTGAGGAGGTTTGCTGAAGATGCTGCCTTCTTGTCTAGACGTTTCCTCTGCCTTTCCGGGTTCCCTAGTTTCTCGCTGTTTCTACGAACCCTAAAGTGTTACAGAAACAAAGAGTCAGCTTTAACATACACAAGACAGATTAATGGAACTATCCCACTATTTCTGCATGCAAAGCACCCAAAAATCCCCAGCGCGCCTACATTTACAGATTGAAATCTCCATCAAAGAATAAAGTGGGTTTAGAAAGCTAACACCAGTGTAAATAACTTTTGCCAAGTCCCGCCTCCTACACCTGCCACTGTGCCGATTGTGTGAAAGACCTCCTTATAAGGTGTAAACAGTGCTACTGAAAATTTATGCTAGCTAACAAACGGGCATAACAGCACGTACATCATAAAATACAAACTAAAACTATCTAGAGTGAGTGTTACACATTTAAATAGTTTTGCAAGCACAATGGTAACATTTAAAATTTAGATTAAAACAAACACACACACACAGACACACACTGTTAAGGCCATGCGAACAATCTCACAAAAGGAGAAAGCTGACCTGATGAAACAGTTTGGCTAATTTATTAGATTAGATGAAATTTATTTGTAGTAATGCCATCTGAGTTTGAAATCTCAGCAAAATGTAACCAGAAACAAAATCATTAAAAACACCCAATTTGAAAATAGAATTACTCTTTATTCCATGCCTAAAACTATTAGTTCGACAGGTTTAATGCCCTTTTTGTTTTGTTTTTTGCAGGGGATAGCAATGATGAAAATAACTTCTGAGTTCATATTTAAAGTCTTAATGTGTCGCTAGACAAAAACAAATACTAAAATAAAAGCCATGCTTACTGCTTCTAATGGTTTCTGAGGACACACCTCATTTCCTGAAGACAAACCACTGTACAAGAAGCATCACCACAGAAAGATGGCAGTGTCCTGTAACACTAACTGATCTAGGAAGCAAACCTCAGCTGAGAGGATCAGAGTCCAACATCTAATCTATGAAGTCTACCAAAAAAAAAGCTTCTGCATTCATATGATCTTGTATGTTTCCTGACTGAAGTAATCACAGAGTAAAGCAGTGAATACTAATTTGTGCTAGTTTGAGCCTAGAGGCCCAGATGAGCTTTTGTCAGAGGTGGATGGCAAAGTCAAACTGATGTTCTGGGAAACCCTTTTAAAGGCATAACAAGGAGGTAGGGCAAAAGAAAGAGCACATGCACAGGTAAACAAAAGCAGAGCTTCTGCACTGTGGTCCCCACTAACTATTAGAAAGGTAGTCCTTTATAGAAGAAATGCTTTGCTGCAAGAGAATATTTTTTAATGACAAAGATATTAAGAGTGATTACAAGCTTAGAGTAGAATTATAGTGAAAAAATTGTTAAAACAGTTTGTGCAAATCTGCAAAACCCAGTTTAAAAAAACAGATCCTTACTGGTGCTCTGTCACATTACAGAATCATGACACCGAGTCATTTTGAGGAGCGCTATGGAGCTATGCAGCAGGAATATAAGCTGGTGCAGCCTTGTGTGCAGCTTGTAGACATGTCTTTTTGTGCCTTTTGTATACTGTGATGTTACCTTCTCATTATATTTTCCAATGGATTCAAATATCTCTGGGTGTTATGAAGCTTAATATGGATATATATGAGTCAAACATTCAGTTAGACTTTAGCTTTTTGTTTCTCCAGCTCAAACACACTGAAAACAAAGCAAATGTGGACTTTAGAACAGGACACCTGGGGGGGGGGTGACATATTCTAACGCAGCATGATCACACCCTTGCAACCTGAGGATGCCTGTTTCATGAAGTGGGTCATAGCACAACTGGGGTTTGCAGAGTCATAATCTGGAAGAACAGCGTTAGAGTTGATTCTTTCTTAAAAGTCATGCAATCAATCAACCATTAAGGAAAGATGATTAAGGTTATAAAGAACGTGGCAATGAGGCAGGATCACGCACAGAGGCTTCTGTCCTTCTTGGATGGGAGACAGGGGTCCAGAGCGGGAGCTGAGGTTTTGGTCTGAAGATTTGAATGACCCCGAGGCTGAGCCTGCTTCCTCTGGAGAGCAGCTTCCATCCAGGAAGTCCTCCCTCTGGAGGCCTCTGATGGTGGTGGGCTGAATCGGCTCTTCAACTGATGGTACCCATGATAGTTCTTTTTCCTGCTCCCCTCTTCCTCCTTCTTCATCTTCTTCTGGCTCCTCATCCTCCTCTTCCATACCAGGGACACGATGGAGTTTGGCCCGGTTTCCCTCAGATACAGAAGGACCTTCCAGCAGTGCATCTTCCAATTGCAGGCTCTGGACTCGTCCGTGGAGAGGGACCCTGTCCTGGCCAGACTCCTGGCCTGACAGGGTAGACTCCGTCTGGGTCGACCTGTCCAGTGTTGCTGGAATGCTTTGGATCTCCATGGATGCCGAGCTTCCTCTTTGGCTGTTTGCATTGGTCACAGTGGTGTCTGACAGTTGGCTGGAGAGTTCAAAGGTTGAGAACAACACAAAGCAGTCATACAGGCAGTTCACACACACATATGAACACAACGAGAGTTTGAATAGACAAGCGTGTTGTCTAATACAACACAACGGCCCCTCGTCGTTCTTCCTGAGCTTTTAAGCCCTTGGCTGGAAGGAGTAGTACCTCGTAGCAGGGTGCCGGATCCCATCGGTGGCTGAGCTGGAGGACAGCTTTCTACTGCTGGTGGAACAATCTGAACAGCATGCTTGGCTTAGTACCCGTGCAGCACCTGGGTTCACTGAGTAGATCAAAGTATATTAGTAGTCATTTCTGAGTGTACAGTCGCACTCTGCAAGTCTAATCATTTTTATATAAACAAAGACGGGTGAGTAACAGTCACTTTGACACTAGTTTTAGTTTTCAGTTAGCATCACCCACCTGCTATGACCTGTTGCTTCAGTAACTGTAGGACCTGATCATGGATGCGGAGCCTGCGCAGGGCATCAGCCAGAGAGGATTTTAGGAGTGTGATCTCATCCTCCTGTGCCTGCAGACGTACCTCCATCATGGATGCCCGGTCTGGAAATTCAGCACTACTGTCAGCAGACACATCATCTACAAAGGAAACAGCAGGATGAGGGTTAGAGAAGAGGGCTTCTACTGAAATAATCTTAGCCTGAAATGACCTGTTACTTCCTCTTTCATGGGTTCAAACCACAGCCCTGAGAAATCAACTTCAGGTAACAATTAACAATTAGGGCTACAATGTTGTTGTTATTTTCTTTACAACAAGTTTTTTTCATTTCATCAGAGGTGGTGCTTAGCACAAATCTAAAATTATTATCTTTTGGAGTCAATCTGGACCCACGTCTGGATCCACAAATTTTTGGAAAAATTTGTTATCATTGTGAGACAGGGCAAAATCTTACATTTAGTATCATATGTTCCTGAATGTCAAAAGAAATAAAAGCTCTCTGCCTGCAGAGCCCGTTGATGCAATGCTGGGATTAAGCCCATGTGACACTCAACTTTAGCAGATTCTTTGGAAATGCTTTTCTCAGTTTATGTTCTCAGCCTTCAGTTTGCTTTTTTTTTTTTAAGGTGAGACACTCAGCAAGCTTTAGCTCACCAAGTCTGGTAACAGGCTTTCTAAATGCGTTTTATCCATCATTAACATATATTCACACTCAGATGGACACACTGGGAGTGATTCAGGGTTCAGGATCTTGCTTAAGGATACTCTGGCATACAAACTGGAGCTGCCAGGGATCACAAAAATCAGAGAGAAGATATCAACAATGTAGTAAATCATTTTTTGTCACTAGAAAGATATTACAGTAACATTGTATATATGTATATACATATTTACACGACATGTATATAAAAATTCCCCTCTCGTTCTCGAGCTTGGAGACCTGGGAGCTTGAGGGTCCTGCGCAGCATCTTAGCTGTTCCTAGGACTGCGCTCTTCTGTATCTTCTCAGATGTTGTTCCTGGGATCTGCTGGAGCCACTCGCCTAGCTTGGGAGTCACTGCATCTAGTGCTCCGATTACCACTGGGACCACTGTTACCATCACATCTTCTCGAGCTCTTCTCTGAGCCCTTAGTACTCCTCCAGCTTCTCATGTTCCTTCTTCCTGATGTTGCTGTTACTCGGTACCGCTACGTGTATCACTACGGCCGTCTTACTCTGCTTGTCCACGACTACCATGTTCAGTTGGTTAGCCACCACCAGTTTGTCCGTCAGTATCTGGAAGTCCCACAGGATCTTAGCTCGGTCATACTCCACCACCCTTGGGGGCGTCTCCCATTTTGACCTCGGGACTTCCAGGACACACTCGGCACAGATGTTTCTGTATACTATGCCGGCCACTTGGTTATGGCGTTCCATGTATGCCCTGCCTGCTAGCATCTTGCACCCTACAGGTCTAGATTAAAAACCCTAGATTAGTTAGTGTAGATTCATCCACACAGCTGATGTAGATTAAAGGCAACCGCTCGGTCACAGCAGAGCACCGGTGCCACTCAGAATGATGAATTTCAGCTCTGTGTGGCGGCCATTCTGATGAAATTTTATATTTCAAAAGGAGAAGGTGCTGGGTTCAAATCAATAAGCCAGATGGGTTCTTTTTATGTGGACTTTTCATGTTCCCTGTCCCTGTGTGGATTCTGTCTGGGTATTCTGGCTTGCTCCCACAGTCCAAAGACAAGCATGAAACCAACCTTAAACCAATCCGTACAAACAAATTCTTCACCGTTGAAGAAAAACTCCAAGCATCGCACCTAAAGCACTCACGGTGTTTTTATAACAATGTCCCTCTTCAGACCCCCCCCACCCCACCCCCCACCACGAGTCCAAATCTTACTCTTTAAACAGTAAACTTGAAGCTATTGCAAATGAGATGCTAGTATTGCCTGGTATAATGCTATATCTGTACATTCTATCTAGGGGGAAATTGCTAGTTGGATTTCTGGTGAGACCATGACTTGCAGTTTGGTGGTGCCACACCCACTGTGGCTTCTTCACAGGATCTGTTTTTGGCAGTGGGATCCTGTACTCAGTAGCCTGGTTTTATAGATCGATGGGGTGTTTTATTGTCTGGTTTTAACGGTTGTGGAAGTAAAGTGTGGAGATACAAATGAATTTCTGAAAAGCTAACACTAAAATGACAAAACTAAAAGTGAAAACATTCTCAACTTTTTATACTCTGTGCTATTTCTGTAAATGTGCATGTTTGGACAGCCACAGACAGTGACAGGCATTTAATATACAGTCTATATATGTGACTCACCATCCTTTCAGAGTTGTTTGACTGTCTGTCTTTTTTTTTTTTTTGTTGCTATAAATTTAATAAATTCTTAGTCAGCCACATTTTTGATGTCATTAGTACAGATTTTAATTATTAGGGAGAGGACATGAGACCACACGTCCTTGTGAGAGGCATTTTAATTCGGAGGAAAAACATCAGCATTGCTTTACTCAAAGCAAAGCCACCCAAAACAAAACATGGCATTTGAAGGGATATTCGTGATCTGAACCAGTCAGTAGGCTGGACCAAGAAGCAATAAAACAGAATTTTTATTTTTATTTTTTTTTAATTTAACCAGGAGGATCCCATTGAGATTAAAAACCTCTTTTTCAAGGGAGACCTGGCCAAGATAGGCAGCAGCAAGTGTCTCACAGAATAATCAGTGTTCCTATTGGTCATCACAGAAAATGTCACACAATGTACAATTCCATTAGAAAACAGATACAACCTTTCCTATTGTAAAGGTCTAACCACAACATAAGCACACATCTGCATAAATGATCTTACTCTACTTCCAGTCTGGTTTTCTTCTTTTCATTTTTCACATGGAAGCCAAGACTGGATGACTCAGCTCAGGGGAAGCTGGAATTTGATCCACATTAAATTCAGTGTAGCTATACTGGAATTCTGGTTACTATTCACAGTTGAAATTCACATGGAAGTGCAAAAGCAGGTTATGTCACCAATTTTGGAATTTCTTTTATCCGTCCTCTCTGCGTGGAATTGCTTCTCAGTTTCTGAATTATGGCTAGTGATGTCATAATTGAGTAATTGAATATGCATCATGTCTACAACCACACTAACAGTACTTTTTTCACATTCCACAAATTTAAGACCTGAATATTATTATCATATCAAAGTTGGAATATTTGCTGACATCCCATTCCGGCTCAAAATGTCCCAGCAGACACAGAATGACTGACAGGAAATGACACAGGAATGCTAGACAAAAGGCTTTTTCATGTGTCTCTTCATACACTACACAGGGTTTTCTCTACATGGGAAAGTTTAGGAACAGTGCTCAAGTGTTTGTGGTGCACTAGAAGCCCAATGGCACAGCAGTTAGTGGACGTGACAGCAGTTCTAGTCCAGCAGTAGGGTTCAGTAGGAGAGAAAAAAGGAGTGTTTTTGAACATTACAGGATATAAACCCCGCTTGGCAGCTTAGAATTAACCTATGATTCAGGTTTTGAGAGAAAATGAAGCGGATCAATTTAAGAAAAGAAAAATTAATTGGTGAAATACACCACAAGGCCTCGTGTGTTGGCATGTGTTGCTGGCATTCAGCCGTATCTACCGACTGTTAAAAAAGAGAGAATTTGGTCCCAAAGCTAAGAATAATCCACTTGATTATCTCTTTCGTAAAAGGCTCAGGGTCATTTAAGGACCCAGCAACTATAATTAGCCACTAAAGCTCCTGTTTTACTTTTATCTACATTAAACGTGTTACTATAAATCAAGATTACTACTCTTCTCCAAGTGTTGCTTTAGTTTTTAATAAGCCCATAAACTGCTTAGCTTCTTATTTGCATCTACTGTGCTTAAACACAAGCTACAAAGAGTATGTGTGTCCTGCATCCGTTTGACTAACACACGTATTCTCACAGCGTCCACCCACTCTTTCTACCTGTCACCCAAGGATGCTGCATCATGACCTCAGCCACCTACAGATACACAGCGCTCACCGTCTTTAGTTGTCTACTTTGATTTAGATGCTTTGCCGCTGCTCAACATCCTGTACGCCCCTGCACAAGTGTTGAGGTCCCATCTGAGAAGTGAAACAGAGAGCTGCACCATCTGTGAGAAATACTCCCCCCACCCCACCACCACGCCGCTGCACACATGTGACTGACTGCACAGCTTGTATGGCTGCAAACTGCTCCCAATTCATCAGGACTGTACATTAGATGAGCTGACCTCCTTTACTTTAACTCTAATTCCAATGTTCATCTTCAGGGACGATCACAAAGACACACTCGATGATGACGTGATGCAGTGGTTAGCGCCGTCACCTCACAGAAACAAGGTCGTGGGTTGAATCTGTAGGCTGTCCGGTGCCTTTGTGTGGCATTTGCATGTTCTCCCTGCACCTGAATGTGCTCCCTCTGAGTACCCTCTACTCTGCTGCGGTTGTAGTAAGAGAATTTATGAAAGGACTATAATTAAAACTAACCGACTGTAGTCTACAAACAAAACTGTGCCTTGTGCACACAACGCACCAAAACGACAGGCACTTCTACACTGCAGCTGTAAGCCAGCAAGCTGGTGAAAAAAAGACGGCATACAATAGGAAAGTTGATGCTGCAGGCAGACAGGTTCAGAGTGGGAGTGTGAGAACACGTTTTCAAGGAATAGTTTCCAACACTGAATGCACGGAAGACTTTGGAGGGCAAAAATATTTATATTTTAACAAAATATTTCTTCCAGCCACCTGTTACTGAGACGGTGACACTATTTGGTTCAGGGACATGAAACAAGTGGTTGCAACGGCATTTTAGATTATCCTAAAGTATGACGGCAGGACTGACGTGTGATGAGTCTCATTTCCCCATGTGGTCCTTAGTGAAACTGAGTCTGACACCCCCATTTCATTTCAGTTTTACTTTTTATTTGTCACGAACCACGAACAAAAGCGCAGATCTCAGCAGATACAAGATACCTCGTCCCAAATTTAGCTCCTAGCCAGCTTCCATCTGCAGTCTCTGGGCAGTTGAGCACAACATTAAATAAACTAATACAAACAATATCAAAGATAAAAGTACAAAGTTCATATAAAATCGGAAAAGTCACCCAGCCCCACCCCACCAACAACACATACACATTATACAATCTTTATGCATGCATGCACATCCAGTTCAGTAACACTATCCCACCATTATACGGTATAAGCACAGCATAAAAATCCAAAGGACAATGATTTAACAAAAGACAAATAATGCTGGGTTTGATTACTGTTGTCATGAGTGGATTTATTTGGTTTACACTGTGCTCACAAACTGCAGCAGGGGCCCCAAAACCAGTTAAGCCAGCCCTGCTATCTTAAAGGATAAAACCATGGAAAAAGTAACTGTCAAAAAGCCAGAGGAGATGGTACAGCTTACAACATGCTGTCACAATTTTAACTGTCATGCCTCGCTGAAGCAGACACAAATACAATGCAAGTCCATGCTTGCTCTACATACAGATAACAAAACTGCAAGCCACTGACTGCTCATGGAACATAAATCTCTGCCACATCATGACCTCACTGAGTGAGACTGACTGACTTATTAATCGGAACGGCTTTAACTGTACAGACTGAAGTTTAAGCTGCTTTGGTTTCTTTCATCCTTCTAATTTACAGGTGTACTGGCAGTTGAGGAACTGAGGAGATCAAAACAAAGCACCACTGAAAATACTCTGATTTACCCAACTTCAATCTTTAAACTGACCAGATAGTATTCAGCATTCATGCAATGCTACAGGCACGTTTCAGTGTCTATTAGAAAGTAGTGAGCTTTAACTTCCAGCACTGAGACGGAAAGAAAGAGCGTTTACCTCCAGGCTCCAGCAAAAGAGCATGGGCGCTCTTCTGAAAAGAAGCACTATTACAACATTCTGGGAAAAACACTGAAATAGCTGCCATTTGCTGATGCAACTTCCTGCTGATCTCTGCACAACTGCAACACGTCCCAAATCCTCACAGTACTCCTTCTAGACAGCTGTTCAAGCCAAAACCACAACACGCTGAAATGATAAATCCGCTTTGGTTCCACTAATTTATTCCTTGCCGTATATACACCAAATATAACTCCTGTTCTCAGTGTGGTGTTTACAGCACTGACAAAGATAATGAGCTCCACTGACTAAGTGCTAAGTGCTGTATGAATAGACTCGATTCTGCTGCTCTAATTCTAAACCTCACATGTCTATGTGCTACAGTATAAACAGCATTTAGGTATGAGTAGTTTAACTGCCTGTGTACATATATCTGGCATGTTTTTTCTAACTGGCATTAGTCCCCTGATGGCTTTTATAGTGCTTGTTTAAGTGTAAAGGTGTGTATTTCTTGCCCTGTCTGATGTACTACAGTGATGTGACCACATTCACATTTTCCAGCTGTTAAACTTCCAGCTGTGTTAAGTGGGGTATGCACACGTTTTTACAGTAATCTGTAAGCAGACTGTAATTCAATTTCTCTTCTCTTACTATACAAAATCAAACTCATGACAGAAGAAGGCATGTCTCTTCAGATGCTCAAAACACTGAGTAAGTGATGTCACTTCCTGTAGGAAAAGTTGCTATTCCAGCACTGGCAACAGCTGCCGATACACCAAAGCAAACCATGACAAAGGAAAATAACTCATCAAAGATGGAGTCTAAAAGAGAGACTGACAATTACCACAACAAAGCACATGTCGGTGTCAGCAAAGCGTTTCACTGATTCCATTTTCCCTCCACTGTTCTCATTTATAGTAAAGGACTTGGTACTTATATTGTGCTTATGCACTTTAGCTTCTTTAAGTGTGCAACTGTACATGGTCTTTGTGGGTCAGGAAGAAGTGTCAGTCAGTCAGGGTTAATGGTACGATCCCCCACCCTTACTAGGATTCCTGCAAATGCAAGCAAGGTAACACTGAGTTACATCCCAGACATAAATCCCACATTCACTGGCATTTCTATAGAGTTCTTCTAATCTAGTCTATTTGACCCTATTACCATAGGCTGTGACCTCTTACGGAAGATCAGAGTATCAAAAAACTATTCTTCTGACTAGTAAACAACCACTTTACCTCCTGAGCCATAAACTACATCTGTCATTTGAAACAAAGCTCTTTCCATTCCTTACTCTGTGCCGGAGTGTTTCTTGCAACATCTAAAGTTATGCAGTTACTTAAGAGAGTGTGACACTTCATAGGGCCAAACTGACAGAAAGTAGTACTTTTACTTCAAAAATGTATTGGATCTGAACCATCAAGACCATCCATTGGATCGTGTGTCTGATAAGACCAAGGATAAAAAGTGGAGGCTAGCTCAGGGGTGAGAAAAAAAAATCTGCTGAGAACTGGCTGTCAACAATGCAGTGAACAGAAGGACTGGTGTCATGTCAAACACCAAAGATTATAAGTATACACAACAAATAATGTGTTGAAAGTTTAGCTTTCTGCTAGCTGCAGTTAAAGGCAGCTAATTTCCCCGTTTTGGTTGTATTGTGTTCACACACAGGAAGCACACATGTGTCCATGTTCATCTGCTAGGCGTGACTCAGAAAATGCATTCTGAAAATCTGAGGAGTTTTTTGTGCTTTTCCAAATTTCTGCCCAAGCTTAAGTCTCAAATACCCACAGAAGTAAACTGTTGGAAAAGCAGTAAAGCTTCTTTTGTGTGCCACTGGAATCTGCGTACACTGCACATTTGTCCCCTCTTCCCTAAAAAATTACTTAAACTATGACTAGTTTGCAAAGATAGTTTTTCTGTCTATCAGCCAGTCCTTTAATCCAACGTGAGATTTACTTCCACTTTTATGCTGGCATTTGATTCCTGCAAATCTGTCCACCATACTGGGCTGTATTCAGTGGAGAAAAATATTGCGTATCAGTATCTGCATGTTACTGCTAAACACAGCAGCGATTTGATCCCTGCAAACTCATATTATGTAAGCCAGCCAGCTGACACTGAGGCACAAGCAAATCGCCAAAGTTCCAGCACATCTCATGACAGCTTTCCAAGGCAGGTAATGTGTCAACAACCTCTGTTTATGAAACATAATTACCATCATAACACAGGTCTTCATTAAGAGAAATGGCTGTGTCTTAAAGGTTCCTCCAGCACTGAGTCACAGCTGCCTTGCTCAAGCTTCCCCATGTGATATTAATATATTTACTGTTCCCCAGTGCTTTGGCGGCCCACCAGCTTTCAAGAAACCAGGTTATGAGTATGTAAGATAGGCTTTAGGGTGTGTGTGTGTGTGTGTGTGTGTGTGTGTGTGTGCAGATGTGAATCAAAAGCAGTACTGGGCAGCTATCAAAGTTCCAGTTCCTGCATAATAGCAAGTATTGTGGGGGCAGATGGGGTGGAGCTTTTTCACCCAACCCACAGTGACTTGGAGAGAAGGATGTTCAGCTGGTGCTTCGTCTAATATGTTGATGAACTGTTTGTGCATGGGCACAGGCTCCTGCGATCTTCCGTGGACTTTATTCCATTATTTCAGGATCCTGAAAGCTATGCTGGTGGTCTCAATGTTGATGCTCAAACTACCCACGCGTGACAACATAGAATCTATCAGCAGCACACAACTCAGTTTGCAACACAAAATGAAGACGTTGCAGGCACGCCTCCAGTGTGTCCTGATCACTCGGGCCAAACTAAAGACAACTATTTGAATGCAACAGAAACAATGTAAAGGATGTGCAGCCAGTTCCACACACCTACACAGTCACACGAGTGCTGCTGAAACGTCCCATCGACGTTTAAGACCACTTTCTGTCTTCGCTAAAGTGTGGACGAGTGACTGAACAAAACACGGAGAAATGAGGAAAAGTCCAAAATTAAGCACCAAAAATCCTTTGAAAGTCAGAGCGGATGTTCCGCAGACTGTCCGCTTGCAATAAAAGACACCAAAGAATGTGGCGACGAGCGCTGCCAAACTGCTGAAAAAAATGGATTCAAGTGTTCAGTTACAAAGTTTTCGTGTGACTGAAAGGCGGCCGAACAAAGTTCGAGGTTTAACACGTTTGCAAAACTGTGTAAAAACGTGTATGGTACGGTGTATGCTAGTTTTCTCTAAAGATTGCCATCTTTAAAGCTGTTTGACAGCGTTCCTTTGAGAGCGATGTGATTATCTGATCCGATCACGGGCAGTGAAGTTTCCACAATGCTAATGCTGTTAGTAAAAAAAACCACACAAAGAACCATTGTCGCTGCTGTACTCACCCAAACTGTTTGTAGAGGAATCCATAACCCCAGGTTTAAACGGTGTCTCCTGTTTTTAGAGGAGCAGCATGCACTAAGGTGTGTTTTCCATGCTGACAGAAGAGAATCACAGCCCACACTCTGGAGACTTGAGTCGACTGACAGGTCTAAGAATACCGGAAACGCGGAATTTTCCGCCACATAAAGCGCAGTAGTTTATTAAATGCACCGGGGCGGGGGGTACTTATAAATGAATCAAGTACAAATATAAATTATAGTTCGAAATTACTTTATATAAAATGAAAAACTAAAAAACAATCACACCACAGACTGAAAACCGCTTCCGGAAGTGTAGCCCCTCGTTATAGCTAACTTGACAATATTGGCGGGAAGGTACCAGGTACAGCTAAAAGTGCTGCCAGTTCTTTGCCTCAGTCATAGTGAGTCAGTACAGTGGATTTGACAGTGGCCGTATACCAGAACATTTCACAGAAATCTTACGGCAGCTTCTTATGGCTACACCTCTGCAGTTGTCGTCCGACAGCTAGTAGACGAGCATTTGTTTCCATCTCGTGGTGGCGGTGTGCAGTACAAGCCCTGAAACTTGGGCCAAAAAAATGATTGCCTGCATTTAAACTGCTATAAATACCTTGTTGGCCTATAAGAAATGAAACGTATATCAAATGCATTCCTCGTGAATGATATCCAGTCATCTTGAGCCACAAACAATATTCCTGTCACAAGGTAGAAGCCGCAATCAGTTTTTGGTAAAGTGACTTTTATATATCTTTTATTTATTCAACTAGAAAGTCTAATTGACTTTAAAAAATGTCATTTTTTGTCCCTAAAGGTAATTTCTTTATTTTATATAGAACGCCTTATAAGTAAAGACATCACACACAAAAAACAACAACACACGGAAACACTGGAAATGGCAACAGCCGGGATGGTCCTAGAAACATCACCAGGATTTTTTTTTTTAAAGCTCTTTAAATCATATTTCAAGGGAAAGATCTTTTAGTTTTTAGTTTTGTTGTTGTTGTTGTTGTTGTTGTTGTTGTTGTTGTTGTTGTTGTTGTTTTGCTTATATAGCGATTCTATAAATGCAACGTTATGTCACTGTGACTGTATTTGAATTCAAGTGAATTTTAATAATGCATCCATTGTCGGCCAACATAACCTGGACAATGGATGCAAAGTGGCGACTCTTGCCTTAAGAAGTATCTCATGAATTAGGCTACACTGACAAGAAAATTGGATTTATTTATTTTTTTAAATTTAGTTTGCTTTCTCTTTTCTTAACTTTTGTGTAATAGTTTGAAGAATCATAGCTACAACGTGAACAATTGCATTGATTTAGAAATAATTTTCCTGCATTTCAATACCCGGGAGACAATATTTACTGTGCTTAATTGCGGTTTTACGGAACAATCATTTCTGTCACTGTTTCTATTGTTTGGGGGAAGAAAACGTGTGTCGGACCGGAATGCTGTACTGGCCTTTCAACATGGTAGCGTCCATTGACGGCGCTTTCTGAAGGAGACTATATTCTTGTACGATTGTCGGCATTAATGGTCAGTATTAACTTGGTTATATATGTTAGGGTAATAGTAATAACTATCCTTACTACAACGTTTGAGCAGTTGACGAACGGAACTTCATACAAAAATGTGAAATGTAAAGTTTTATTGTTCTGTACAATATTTACAGCTGGATGAGGTTCACCGAAGAGTGAATGTGTGAGTTTCATGTCCGTGTGCACTTCTGTTCTCTGACACTCGCTATGATGGCTCGACTATGAAGGGCAGCCGCTGCCTGCTTCAGCTCAAGTCTCTGCGGCTGCTCAGCCACGCAGGGAGGCTGCTGCCTCCTTCTGCTGCTGGGGACAACGGCACTCTATTCCGGTCACACTCCTCGAGTCAGCTCGGCGGCTTGCAGTACCCACAGCGCGAGGTGAGCTTTAGCAGCGACCAGAACTAAGCTCATATAAATATATATATATAAAAAATGGAAGCAGTTTGAGAAAACACTGTGCGAAAGAGAACCACCGTTTCATCTAACAATATCAAGTGAACCTGAAGCCTTTGGGGTCATAATGAGTTGGTTTGGTGCACTGGTGGTTGGCACTGTTGCCTCACAGCAAAAAGGTTTTTGGTTCAAACTGGAGCTTTTCAGTGTACAGTCTTCACGTTCTCCCTGTGCTTCTGTGTGTTTTCTCCAGGTACTCCTGCTTCCTCCCACAGTCCATATACATTCATGTTAGGCAGCTGCCTTCCTCTGCGATTATATCAGTGTAGTGTGTGAGGTACCTAAGTTTGGTGATTCAAATTGGCCATGGATGTGAGGTAGATACAGGGATTGAAATGTACACAATAAAGTGCTGTGTGTTTATGGTTAATATGCGAGTTGTTGTCAGTAAGACTAGAAAAGGCCTCTATAAATACAAATTTATTACATTACTCCTGGATAGCAGCCTGCTTTTCCCAGAAGTCTCTGACTGCATTTACCCTTCCTCTAACCCTTTTCTGAGATACAGTGTTCTTTCAGTATCAGGAGTGTGTGAGGCACAGATATAAATGAGTGAAACTGGACATTGTACCCCACCTTCCTACACACTGCAGTCAGACATGGCTATAGTTTTCCTGATTGGAAAACCAGCTTTAGTTCTAATGCGCCACATACTCGAAAGAGCCTTATCCATTGAAATAATATTTCTATCATATGAATTCTTCTTGTATCTTCTTGTGAAGATGGTTTCACTAGTAGTCGCACTGGTCTCAATAATCTAATCAGATCAAATGAATGAATGTTTCATATGTGTTCATACCAAAACATGTTGCTTTTAGGGGTTGAGGCATTTCCACAGCAGCCCAGCGTGCACCAAGAGTAAGCCTGCACGGTTTGTTCAGGAGGAGGACAAGACGAGGGACAAGTCTCTGGTCGCCCACGATGACCTGTTTGAGCAGGTCGCCAAAGAAGCCAAAACCAAGGCCACCTTTAACAAAGTGATAGACGTCTACACCAAGAGAGACATAAGGCGTCGAGGTCATGTGGAGTTTATCTATGCTTCTCTGAAGAAGATGCCAGAATTCGGGGTGGAGAAAGACCTCACTGTCTACAACAAGCTGCTGGATGTTTTTCCTAAAGAGGTATTCGTGCCCCGAAACTTTATCCAGAGAATGTTCAACCACTATCCCCGTCAGCAGGAGTGTGGAGTGCAGCTACTGGAGCAGATGGAGAATTATGGTGGGTGTCCATAGTATTGTGGAAGTCATCTTTGAATTAGTTGAGAATCTTGAGGTATTCTGTACATTGTTTTCAGTATCTGTCTAAGTGTCAGTGTCTGTGCTTCAGGTATCATGCCCAACATTGAGACCAAAGTGCTGCTGGTTCAGATCTTTGGAGAAAAGAGCCACCCTATGAGAAAGTACCAGCGTATCATGTACTGGTTCCCCAAGTTCAAGCACATAAACCCCTTTCCTTTTCCCGAGCAACTGCCTGAAGACCCAGTAGACCTGGCACGCTTCAGCCTCACTCGCATGGCAGACGACTGGGATGCAAAAGTGACCGTCTACCAGGTATACGTGTGGGTTAGACTAGCTTAGCATGAAGACTGGAAACAGAGGGGAACAGCTAGCCTGGCTTTGTTCTTTTAAAAAAGTAACAAAAATAACTCTAACATCTTTAAAGCTAATACACTGAATGTTTCAGACCCGAGTCCGGAAACCCCTTTTCCAGAGCTGTGAACCACAGGCTTGGCTCGTGTTCCACATTTCTTAAGATTTTAAATTGAGCTTATGGAAAGTGGAGTCAATGTGAATTCTCAGAAAAAAGTCAAAGTTTTTGTATTATAGTCATTTAGTTTCTCAGGTCTAAGACAAACTTGTGTGTAAAAAATCCCAAAGTTTGATTGACTTTGTCTTTTGTCATCAGATCTAAATCTTGTATTTACCAAACTCTTTGTGTATGTGTTCTCCTCACAAGCTGCCCTGTACAGACATCACAGAGAGCGGCACTGAAGTCACACTTCCACATATAGTAGGTATGGAAGCATGACTTGAATTTGTTATATCAGCAAAGTTGTAGAATGTAATCCTAATTTTTGTGATGTTGCTGAGTTAAACGTTGTATATTGGGTGCCAGTGTAGCTCAGTGGGTTGAGCAGCTGACCTGTGTGCTGAAAGACCACTGCAGGGGCCCAGGCCATTTCCTGCCTGTCATTCCTCCCATTCTGTCCCTAATTTCCTGTCTCCTCTACTGTCCCAGTATGAAAATAATAAAGGCCAAAAATACAAGGTTAAAACTGTGGTATGTTTCTGAAGTCTTACAGAAAGACACAGTATCAGCTATTTTTTTGGCAAAGGAAACTGCATTCTCTCTGTCTTAGTCAGAAATATATTGCTAAAAAATAATAGTGGTGTCATTTCCATATTTGGTATTTGTTTTCTGGCTTTCCTGTGTTTGCACCAGGCATCCAGAGCCCCGGCCAGATGGAAGCGCTCGCTAAGCACAACCCGTGCAGGCCCGTGTTTGTGGAGGGCCCCTTCCCTCTGTGGATGAGAAAGATGTGTGTTTACTACTACGTCCTCAGAGCTGACCCTACCCCACCTGAAGAGAAGGTGGGCGAACATTACAGTTATCCATTACAAAGTGTGTGATGATCATATAACAGAGTGTTTGAATTCTACTGATTGTGGCTCATATCTCAGAAAAGTCACACACCCAGTATTTCAGATTATAGAATATTTCATAAGATCAATTAAAAACAGGATTTATAATACAGAAATGTCCAACTTGGTGTGTTCATTAATGCACTCAGATATTAGGAATGCAACAGCTGTAGCTGCTTTCCTGTAGACATCTGTGCATGGTGGTGTTTGGGGAACTGACACCACCCTCACCCCACTCCTTGTGAAGCTCTCCCAGGTTCTTCAGCTGGCTGTCATCACTGTTACTTGTTCTCTTCAGTCAACTTTCCACTAACACGCTCTCTGCAAACAGCCAGCCTTTTCAGCAGTGACCGTCTGTGTGTTCCCCTCCTTGTAGGCTGTATAATGAATATAGAATATGTGAAAGTGAAGCTTTTTGAATTAAATTACAAAAGAATTCCTCCTCCCTCCCCCCAGATAGAAGAGCCCTATGACCCAGAGAGGTGTTTGAACTACCCTCTGCAGCTAGACCTGGATTTGGACCGCGACTTGGGGGACGATGAGAGCTTTGATGTGGAAGACTGTAAGATATGGCATGACTGCTGTTGACCACAACCCCTCACTTCCAGGGTGTAATATAGATGATGTGTGTCTGTGTGTCTATCCAGTGGATGAAGGCCCAGTCTTTGCCATGTGCATGACCAGTCAGGGGGACCAGGCTACCCTAAATCAGTGGATCTCTGGTCTCCAACAGAGTAACCCCATCCTAGGTCAGATCCCCACGCTGTTCCGACTGGACACTGGACCCCGGGAGCTGCAAGGGGTGGGCGACACTGACTCGGCCAGTCGGTGCTGGTTTCCTTCACACGTCCAAAGCGAAGAACCACACCCTGGGGAAGAAGCTGAGGCTATAGTGGAAGAGGAGCCCAGGAGAAGTCAGGGTGTGAAGCAGTGAACATAAAAAATCAGCTGGGAGGTTATTTGTACATTCATATTTAATAAAGCCATACAAAATGATTGGAAACGTATTTATTCAGTCGCAAATGTCTTACATCCTTAAAATACAGCAGACTATCTAGGAAAGTACTAATATAATTCATTTATCCTCATGTGTTCAAATGAAGTCATTTCAGCTGTGGAAATTGACAACTTGTTTCATCATTGTTAAAGTAACACAGTAAATGTTGACTTCCATTTACATTTGGACTCTCTTCATCCGTCGTTTTTCACTACTATTGAAGCTCTTACTGTTTTGTGTGGTTTTTGACGTCCGTATTTGATTTTGGTTTGCTTAGATTTTGCTCTAATGACAACAGCTCTCCACGTAGACTTCAGTGTGCTCAGACTATCAGGAGTGTTTGGCTTTTTCAGTCATCGTGAAGCTGGGGTTGAGGTCAAACTGTGGAGAAAACTTTGTAGACACATCTCATCGTCTGTGGTCTTTCAGCAGTTGAGTAGCTTTCAGGTGTGTGCACTAATCTGATGGGGTTGGGGTGGAGTTTCACTAAAACCATTTTTGATTGTAGTTTTGTTAATTAGCAAAATGTGGCTTTGTGTGACTGTTATTCCATCTCTTAGTAAAAAAAGCTCCTGATGGGGTGCATCATCATGCTCTACATCCGACTGATACTGTTTCTACTTTGTGTTTTGGAGCTCCATGCATTGCCTTAATGCAGTGCATTGGCAAGTTTGAGTTTGCACTGCTCACACAAAGTTCACCCACAGCTGCCCATCGCAGGCCCAGGGTGTAGCCACAGTATGCTCAGACTTTGGGTGTAAGCTGCCCTACCGGTGCTTCGCCCAGGCCCCATCAAGTGCAACTTCAATGGATTCAATAAAAATGATATGGTCAGTGTACAAAGCAGGAATTTTTGTGTTTTTTAATGTGAAATTCTTAATATTTCGGATCATAATACCACACAACTGGACTCAGCTGCACATGTGAAAACCAGGTTTAACAAAAAAGAAAGGATTTGAATGAACAGTAGAAAAAGTTTATTACTGAAAAGGCATTTAAACATTCCTTTTTAAACTGGTAGACAATAAAGTCTGATTTTCATGAGTGATCTGACTCGGTCACTACAAGCTCTTTCCACTGGGTTGTGGCTCCACAGACAGTATTCACCTCCTCAGCTTTGTGCTCAAATACAAGAATATTTCAGTGTTGTAGTCTTCATGAAAATCATAGAAAAATCATGGAAAAGCATTCCAGAGCACTTCATCGATTTACTACTTAAGTAGGAAAGCCTCGGATTGATAACATTCACAAATGAAATACTTCTCTAACATGGAACTTTCTACGGATATGAATAATGCATCATCAACGATCACTTGTGTAAGAGGAGATTCAATAAATAACAAGGCTGTTCCAAATATTGTGGAACGGCACAGAAAAAGTCACATTTGGCATGTCATAACCACCTTTATATTAGTCTATTTACAGTGCTGCAGGAGATTACAAAAAGTTGCCCCTAGAGGAACACATCAGAGTGTGATGCAGTAGCAAATAGAAAAGAATTGCAGCTCAGTTCCAGATGCCCCATTCAATGATTGAGAAACTATCAAGGCTCTAGAGCAGTCTCTAACCTGAATACAAGCCTGCGGGAAAATCTGCACACTAGCAGATTCTATCAGCTTCCAAATAGTAGAAAATGTTGTGCTGATGCTGTGTTTTCTACAGCTGACTAATCACAGGGTCAAATATTAACTCTTTGTATAATTAACTGTAAATATCGCATTGACAAAAGCCATGGATTTTGCCTTGAAATACTTACAGCCTCTATCCCACAGCTGCTTATCAGTGAAAAGATGGTGGTAACCTGCTAACTGCTGTCTAGTAGTTAAAAGCAAGAGTGACATTAGAAAGAAGCAATGACCCAGTCCTCCAATATAAACGTATTCAGCAAAAATGTTCCTCAGTCCAGTGCATTTAACACCAGTTTGTGCCCTCAGCAGCTCAGCCAGCAGGTTCCACCTTTTACTTTCCAGTGGTTTTCAGTAACTTTACACAATCAGTATTATTCTTTATATTTGGTGCTAAAACACTGCCCACTATGGAAGTAGTGGAATTCACAGCCTGGCCACTGGTGCTAATTTTATGACTGAGCTGAGCTTCTTCTGAGCTACTCATTCAGCAAGTCTTTTACCCCATATGAAACTTCATGGGAACAGTGCAGCTCTAAACCTTCCACAGACTACCTATTATCCCGTTTTTCCTTGAAATACCTATAGTGTCTTCCCAGAACGCTGAAATGTTTACCCCTGAAGGAAATCCAACAAGGCAGAACAGAGCAGTAAGGAATGTACAAACTGGCTATGAGTATGCTCCAGTTGGAAAAAACAGGTTATATTTTATTATGGAGCCCAGAGAGGTCATGTGATCAAAGAAAATGTTTGTGCAAGTCTGTGTGATTGGATCAATAAATTAAGAAAAGAAAGGTCGGTGGCCATGCTTGTGGCCTAATAAACAGATATGTCCACAATGCCATTAGCTTAGCCTTGCCTTCCCAGAGTGCTTCTCCTTTGAAGATTTCCAAAATGTAGTTTTCTCTATATATTGATGTTTCACTCCAACACTCATCTCAAGGTGCTGTATTGTAAGAAGCAGAAATATTATAGAGAACTACAATGATCCCCATGAGCAGCAAGAGTGGGAAGGAAGAACTCCTTTTGAAAAGGAGGAGACTTCTAGGAGAAGCAGGGGCAACTGTTTGCTGCAACTGATTGGGGTGAGAGAAAAAAAAAACAGAGAAAAAAGGAGCACCACAAACGACACACAGGACAGGATAAGGACTGACAGCAAATCTTGGATGAGGCAGCTTCAGTTTAAAAATGTCCTCGCTGCCATTCATAAACATACACAGCCCTGGCAGGAAATGAGGTAAAGCTGCTTTAGGGCCTTCTTTTACAAGGTGTCTTTCCGCAGAGGTAAACACAGTGATAAAAAAAAAAAAAATACAATAAATGAGAGGAAAAAGAAGGGAGGGTTTGTTTCTCCTGGTCCATGGTCTTTAGTTGCCTCCTGCAGCCATCTCTTCAGCTCTTCAGTTCTTGTGTGGTTCTGCAAAAGAAGTCAGACAGGGTTGTTTCAACACTGATCGGTGCAGTCAGCTGAGTTTTGGTCAGTTGATTAACCAGTTGAGTCCATCGCACTGTCATTTCTTAACTATTCTATATAACTGCTGAGCCAGCATTGATACCATTACATTATATGAATATATGAGCCGATTGAAGGATATATCTCATTGGGGGACCAGTCGTATAGATGAGGCTAACAGATGCTCTTCTGCAGCTACTTTTAACTCTGCTCTGTTACAAAGTCAGGTGACTTCTTGTGGTTGTGTGAATAAGTCTGAAATGTCTCGTGACCGTGTTCACGTTTGAAAATCGAATACTTCTCGAATTGCGTTCACAAACTTGGGTGTCCACGTCACCTGCCCGTCCACCAGAATACCCAATCAGCATTTTACAGATGAGGGGTAAAAAACGTAAAAACTGAACCCATTAGGTGATGAAGGAGCACGATAACGCCTGCTGGTGATAACTGTGTGACTGATTACTAACAATAATAGCTGTTCAACACAGTACATGCTTCAGTCACGGGGCCTTAATAGCCTCACACAGTAAAAGCACACAATGGAAAACTGTGTCAGCCAAAGAGAGAAACATTTTCCTCAGGACTTTGTGGAAACCCAAAAAACAGCTGAAAGCAGAGCCAACCATATGAGGTAACAACACATCCTGAGTGTAAAGAATCAAAGCAGAATTGCTTCTTTTTAAAAATAAAAAAAAAGACAAATATGTTACTCCTACTTTAATATTCAAAACAGTAAAGGTATGTTTAGCACATGCCATTGTTGCTGAGGCAGTTTCTTTTTCTTCACTTTTCCGACACCCTTGCAAACACGGCTTAACTACATGATCCGAGCACATACTGTACCTGCCACGGGTCTGCTGTGC
>VUQG01019245.1:0-17190 GCA_015106755.1 Etia nguti | reverse complement strand
CTGTGCTGCTGCAGCTGGCTGCTGAAGAAGCGTTCACGCTGGGACACCTGCTCATCCCAGGCCTCCCGTATTTGCTCCTTCTCCCCGTGTTCCAAGGTTAGGGTGTGCGGGTGGGCCTCATCAATGTGGGCCTTCACTCCCTCTAGGCTGTGGGAATATTGCAGTTCCCCACACACCATGCACACCAGCAGCTGGTTGAGTGGGTCATAGTCCATGAGGTAGCGGCTCCTCCACACAGCATCGGAAACAGAATCTTCCTCACTTTCAGCAAACAGAAGCTCTGACTCATCTGAGAAGGCAGTTAAAGAAGAGTTTGTTTTTGGTTACTTTCACTATTTTATGTGCATTCCTTCAAGTTCAAAGTGACATACTTTACCTTCTATTGGTGCTGTGTAATCCGAGTATGTAAAGGATGCCGAGTCCACTGAAGAGCTGTGAAAGGGGGATTTTTTTGTGTTATCCTGAATGTTGATGATGCTGATATCAAAAGAAAGCGAGCAAAAGAAATCTCTCACCTCATTAGATGTTCTGACTCCTCAGAAGAGTTCACCCACTGACTAGATTCCTAGAGATATTAGACAAAAAGCAAAACACTAAAGGATAGGCCACGTGCAGTGTTTTTACGTGCTTTTATGAGCTACCTGAAACAAGGTGAACTTAGACACAAGTCAGACTGGAGGGACGCTGAAGCAGAGATCCTGTAGTGGTGTTTGTGGTGCTTTTGTCACTTTGCCATCATCTTGCATATCTTTGTAGTTTCTTTCTGGTGCTTTTGTGTCTTTTAGGTCATCTGATTTACTTACAAACAAAGGCTTTGGTAAAGATGCTGGGGGCACGGGTAGACCATTTAGTAATCCATTCATTTACTACTGGAGTACTAAAGTACTACTCTGTTTCTGTATCACTGAGAGATCTGTCCTAGACATCGAATGATGATATCAGGCTTTTGATAGAAAACCTGCTGTTTTTAACCCTTATTTATGTGGGGAACATACTTGATGTCGCTGAAAGGACATTTTTTTACTTAATTAATTATAAGTGTGAGAATTTTAAAATCTACTGAGAACCAATGTAAAGAGAAAGATACTGGTACCGGACGATACAACTATGGTATGAATTTCAAAATCCAATGCGACTTCAGAAGATTTTCAGAAAACTTGACCTCTGATGTCTGACGTTGAGGTTGAGGTCATGAGATTTGAACTCATCGAAGATTTTTAGCACATACACCTATCGTATCAATTTGAAAGTTCTATGTCGTTTTGTTCTCAAGTCTGTGAGCTTGCTTGCAAGAGTGTGTTAGGAGTCTGACTGCAGCATTTTGTAACTGTTTGGAGGCATGACAAAGATGATTTATCTAAACTGGTAAAAGGGCATTACAATAATCTAGGTGCAATGACACAAACGGAAGAACAATTTTCTCTAGTTCAAAGAACGAGGCTATAGCTCGCATTTTAGAAATGTTCCTTAAATGAAAGTAAAAGGAACGTGAGGTACATTTTATACGTCAGTCAAAGTTCAGCGAGGAATCAAAAACTACACCGAGATTACAAACGCTGGTCTTTGAAGATGAGCAAAAGAAATCAATAACGAGACTGATCTTGAATGTATTTCAAGTGGAGCTGTAATCATGGCCTCAGTCTTGTCGGAATTTAAAACAAGGCCATTATTGGAGTCCTAGTCACTAATCCGGGATAAACAGCCAACCAGGGTGGACAGGCTATTTGGCTGGTGAGGCTTAAAAGATGGCATAAAAAGGATAAGAAATGGCAAAAAAGACCGAATGATAAAGGAAGCATGTAAAAGGAAAATATCATTGGACCCAGGATTGAACCTTGTGGAACCCCACAGGTTAAACAAGCAGTATAAGAGGAGAACTAGCACACCCTAACCGAGAATGTCCTTCCAGAGAAATAAGAAGAAAACCAGTTTGGTGCCGAACCAGAAATGCCAGCTAAACCTTAAGCCTATTAAGTAAAATATAATGGTCAGCAGTATGTAATATGAATACAATAATCATTACATGCCTGTAAGCTACAAAACAAGCTGTTTATGTAACTGTGCAACTCTCACCTCCGTCTGTAGATCCAGGGGAGGCAGCCTAGTTTTCCAGTTGTTGAAGCTTTGGGTGATTCCCTTGTCCCGAACTGCTTTCCTGGCTCTCTGCTCCTTCTTTTTTATCCTCCAGTACTCCCGCTTCCTCCTCAGAAAGTCCTGCTCACTTTCCCCTGGGATGGGCTTTGGAGGAACCATGGTGCTTACTGGTGCCAGCTGGATGGAGGATTGTATCTTGTGTGTGGGACTCTGAAGGTGAGCAGAGGGGATTTTTAATGGACTTTGCCCAAGGGTTTCAACGAGTTGCATGTCAATACTGGACAGTGGTTTGTCCGGTGGCTTCACAGTGGGGAGGGCGGGGGCTGAGTCTACATCAGTGCTTCTAGATGCTTGTGAAAGCTGTAGAGATTCAGAAACTCCTGCACAGCTGGATACAGCATGTGAAGGCCCAAGTTTGACGCTACTGTACTCATTGCTGGTGATAGGCGGTCTGACCTGGAGCGTGCACGCTGACTGTTGAGCATTAGATGTTGTTTGGCTAACAACCAGAACGGTAGGGATGCTGGTCACTGAGTCCAGAGAAGGGACAGGTGGTTTGGGCTGGAGGGCTCGTTTTGCTGGAGGACTCACCCCTTTAAGACTGTTGATAATAACAAGCCCCGGGGTCTGAAAGAAGAAAATATGACATGAACAAACGAGTTTTCGGAAACTGAGGCAGATCTCAGGGAACAAGCACATAGTGTGTGTGTGTTTGCTCCTAGTTTTAATGGGCCCCCTTCAGATACTCTACTTTGTTTTTCCTGTTCAAATACCATATGCCTGAGAATTTTCTGTGTCACAGTGATTCAAGCTTCAGCTGGACTTAGTCAAAGTCAGAACTGAGTCGACTGCAGAAACCAATTATATATACATAGAGAAATTCAGGTATGTGAAAAAATGCACTCTTTACATGGGCTAAAAAAAGACCCCCTCTTTTAGATAGACACTATGTGCACATGCTGCTAAACACTCAATAGCTTCCATTCACTTAAGTGCTGCTTGGGTTTTCTGCCCATTGCATGAGCTAAATACAAAGTTAGGCTGCACTAAATGGAAATGGTTCATTTGGTCGCACTCGGCAGATTTCAGCGGTCTTAGTCAAGCTTGTCACCTTTGCAAACATCAAATGGAACTCTATATGCAGATAATATGGTTGATGGCGGCTAAAAGCGTGAGGAAGAAAATCAAATGCGGTCTTCTTTACTTTTAGTGTTGAATTTCTCCCATGCTCAGATCCTGAACACAACATGAAAATTTCAGGTTCAAAAGATTGAAATGCAACATGGGTCAGAGCTACGACTCATTTTTCAAAAACAGTCACACGTGAAGATGAATCTGATGATGATGATGATTCACAGCTGACATCAGAGGCCATGCATCCAGCGGGACACAACATACTATCAAATATGTTCAATATTAGCTATTAGCTACACACCAAAGTGCTGAAACTTCACCTCTGGCAGAAAAAGAGCTCTTGAGTGCTACTCATGTTACCTGAATGTTTCTGGGGAAGAGCCCGCTGCTGCACTCCCCCTCTCCGTCTTTCTGCCTGGCCTTTAACTTGGCCCTCTGCTGCCTCTTCATCAGCTTCCAGTACTCCCTCTTTCTCTGCAAGCTGGTCAAGCCGCTCTGCTCCGTCACCACGCTGTTGTACTTCCGCGTTGATTCGGGGCAGCTGTTCTGTTCTTGTTCCTGATGCTGTTCCTGCTGTTGCTGCTGAGGCTGGAGGTTATCCAGGGTCACGGCTGTGATGTGATACAGCTTTGGTGGCTCTGGTGAGCAGCAGGTTTTATAGCCTGCTTTTTTAGCGCAAATCCTCTGGGTTCTGCGTGGTGCTTCCATGGAGGTGTTTACTATGTAGTTCAAAGGGGTCTGGGATGAGTGCTCACTGGTACGATGCACACCTACCTCACTGGAAGCAGGAAGAGGTGGAACTTTCTCACTCACCTGCAATGGGTTCTTGAGTTGAGGGCTTTGTAAACTCGCCTTTACAGAGACCTTGCTATCTAGCTCCCAGCTTTTTATCTGCAAAGTGAGGTCAGCAGCAATAGGAGCCGTGTCATCCCTTTCAAAGGAGAGCTGAGATAAATTTGGCTTCATGTCTTGCTGTGAAACCTCTTCTGTTGTCTCCATTTTAATAGAGTTCTGCTCACTTTTACATTCTGTCACTGTGCTGAGAGATTCTTCCAGGAGCTTCTTCATGGAGGCCACAGCTAGCAGAGTGGCAGTTTGGCTGTCTGCGCTCAAACATGGGTCAGACTCCAGCTGGGGTGCTGGAGGTGGGGAAGTAGGGGGTTTGATATCTGGACAGATGGCTTGTTCTGGTGGAGAATTTAGGTCAGCCGCTGGCATGGAGTCACTCTCTTGTTTCATTTCATTTGCATGAGGCAGAAAAAGCACGCTGTTGTTGGAAAGAGGTGGTGCATTTGCTGTAGTGTCGGTGAGATTTCTACTCTGAGGCACAGTGATCACCGCCCCCTGCTTCTGAGGCTTCCTCCTTTGTAAGGCTGCACTGGCCCTAGCATGTAAAACACCCTGTCTCAATCGGACAGCACGAGCTGCTCTCTGCTCACGTTTCTTTATCCTCCAGTACTCCCTCTTCTTTGCCATCCTCTCCTCCTCTGTCAGCCCCGTATCCAGAGACAGGGCTGACAGTGACGGTGCTCTGCTTGAGATGGTCATTTTCATAACACAACTGCTAACGTTTGAACCTGCTGAATTTTGAGGGCTCTGTGGATGAGTAAGTGTGAGCTGACCCACAGTTTGGATAGATGATCCGTGCAAATTAGGAACTGTTGTGCTTTCAAGTTGAGTCTGTGGTCTAACTGCGAGCAATCGTGGCAGTTTGTTGACTGGCTGTCCAGCAGCAGAGACTTTCACCTGAGCTAAGCAAAGTGGAGGGGGAGCCCGGTTTATCCTGATGGGAGCAACACTTCTCAGTTTAGCGTCAGGCTGACACTGTTGTTGTGCCAAAGGAGTGTTTGTAGAAACTACACAAAGCTCTACTTGACTTTTTTCTTCTGCTATGCTGTGATCTACAGAACTCTGAGGGATGTTAGCAGTCAGCGTACCATCCTCTTTGATGAATCCTCCGATGGTCTCTGGGGTGCGAGTGAGGGCACTTCCAGTTGACTGCGCCAGCATTCTAGTCCTCCTCATCTCCTCGAGGATTTTCTGGTAACGTTTCACTCTCCTCATCAAAGAATCTCTCTCTTTCAACCGAACCTTTACCTCCATGGACAGCTTAGCTCGCTGTTCACGCTTTTTGATCCGCCAGTACTCCCTCCGTTTAGCTATTATCTGCTCGGGCGTGTCGTCAGGGTTGATTTTGGGCATACTTCTGGTACCAAAAGCTGAGGGCAGCATTGGGGATTTACACCTTAGACTTCTATGGTTCATTAAATTTCTCTGTGCTTCGATGAACCTTTGTCTAGGTGTTTTATATCTCGCGATACCCCGGGTAACACTGTAAAGATGACCGTAACTTGGAACCTTTCCCTGAGAGTCTACTGGTTTTTTCACAGATGGAATATCAGACGTTTGCAGAGTAGTTACAACTACAGTTGCTGTCCCACTTTGCAGTTTATTGTTTTCACTTTTGGCTGATGTAAATGATGTTTTGACCCGTGTATGACACTGCTTCTGGCTTGCTCCTCTCAAAAGTGACTCTGATGGAAGAACTTTGCTTCCCACGTGACCAGATTTTGGTGCCGTTAGCCTCTGAAACGTCATCTCTGCACCCTGTGTCCTCTCTCTGGCTTTAGCCAACCTAGCTGCAAGCTTTGCTCGCTGCTCTCGCTTTTTGATCCGCCACTGTTCTCGACGCTTGGCTGCTCTTTCCTCGTCAGACTCCAGAGAAGGTTGTGCATTGCCAACACCTTTAGCCCTCTGTGTGGTGACCAAGGCACGCTTTGTTCCACTTTGAAGTGTTGAGATGGCTGTTTTGCTCTCTGCTTTAGTAGAAGTGGGGCCGCATGGAGAGGACACAAGAACGAGACCTGTGGGTAAGACTTTGGGCTGAATGGGTAATACAACTTGTGCCTTATGTTGGTTTCTGGGGACTGATGCACCCTGCATAGACACACATGGCTGAGGTGCTGTTTTACTGGAGCTGCCATTGGTTATTCTGGTCACTCTGACTGGAGGCACTGAGGATACGGTGTTCAGCTGAGCTCCACTGGACACGGGTGAGGAAATGGTTGCGTGCACAGCATCCCTTGCTGTCTGACGTTTACCTGTGGCTGTGTAGCCGCTGGGTGATTTGGCAGAGATGGAACACGACACTGGCAACTGAGGCAGACGCTTGTTAAGTTTTACTGTCTGGAGCCACTTCTCCTTTTGGCTTTCAGTGGTTTCAAGTGAACCATCCCCCAGTGCATTTCCATGCTTTGAAGCAGAATTGTATGAATTATCATTACTCTGCAAAGGAGAAGACAAAGCACCTGAGGACTGGGCCAGAGTGGAATTCTCTTCCGCAGGGGCATTTAGCTGCTTTCCTCCCCGGCTGCTGTTGTTGTGTTTGTGCCTTTCTCTCTCCTCTGACAGACGGGCCCGCTGCTCTCGCTTCTTGTTTCTCCAGTACTCTCGCTTTAGGGCAAGCGTGGCATCATCGTACTCAGAGGCCGGCCGGTAACGGTGGGACGTTGAGCCACCTTTACCTTTTGCAGTTGGCATGCTGTTGCCAGGTTAGACAGCCCATCAGTTCTCATCCAACAGCAGTGATTGGCCTTGGTAGCACCTCAGCCCAGGATCCTAACTATCCTTTTTAGCATCATCATGCTTCTGAGCACCTCTTATGCTCTTCGACATCACATTGGTGTGCAGATATCCTGAGGAATAGAAAACCATCTTTGCATTAAACCTGGCATTAAAATGTCAGAGTGATGAAAATAACCTAAATACTAGGCAATTCTTTGTAATAAACATTGTTGAGCAGCAGCAAAACAGTGGTTTGCTGTTTAAAACCAATTAAATAAGAAGTCACTTGGATGAGTGACGAAACGTTTCCGATGAACAGAATGAAAACCTTTTTGGGATTTCCTTACCTGGATGATCGAGCATGCATCAAGACAATATTTTTCAGTTTTTTAATACATAGTGTAGCACCTACTGCTGCTCTAAATTTGAAAGTGAGGTTTGCAATTGCCGCTTTAAAGAGTTTATAAGCAGGCAGGTGCGGTGGCCATAGTGAGGTTTGGAAATAACCGCCAGAAATAATTGGCAAAATACAACCCTTCAAAAACAGCACCGCTGCACACTGAAATATTGGGCTTAAGGATCTATGTTCTTAGCAGTGATTCGAGTCATAAGAATTACGACATACTCACTGATCAGTAATGAAACAACAAGCACAACAACATCTGGTGATCATTAACAAATAGAATACTGTATATAAAACATTACCTGTGTTGATGAACGCACAATAATTCCTTCTATTGCACAAACTAATGACAATTAGAATACTAGCGATGATTGTGAAAAGAGTCAAATAGCTATTTACTAAAATGTAACAATTTATAAGTTGGGTTTTTATTTTTATTTTCACCAAATAAGTTCAACCAAAGTCATTTTACCTGTTTAAATCACATTTCTGTGCCTCATGATTAAATGAAAGTACACGGAGTACACGGAGTACACGGGGTAAGGTGGTCTCAGTGGAGCACTGACGTACTCTAAGATCTGTACGCACTCACTCCAGCAGGATTTAGTGCACCATTCAGGAGACAATAAATGCGTGCACAACGCCCACCTCATCTGTCACAACATCTGTGCAGATTCCCGAGTGAAACACGAGTTTCAGTGTAAGATTTTAGGAGATAACTATGAAATAAATGAAACTGCCGTCGTGTGTGGGAGTGCTTCGGCTCCAGAAAGCAGGAAGAAAACAGCGTGTCGCTGTCCCTTTAAAGCTGTCTCTCTCTATCACAAAGTCTATCTGCCATTTTTCTTTATTCTCAGTGTGTTTCAGTCAAACGCCACCAGGCCACTCAGCCGAACAAACTACAGCAAAACACGCAGAGCGGCCGTGGAAAAGCGGTCGCACTAGAGCGGAAATGGTGCCTGAATCGTTGTGTCTCTCAGCGGCACAATGGACAACATCTTCCTGCTCTGGTCCTCGCGGACTGGCGCCTGTCTGCGTGTGAAAGCCGCGAGGACAGGCGCAGATTCGAGCCGCAAAGCCGCGCGCCCGGAAGCACGAGCGACAGAAAACATGCACGTCCGTTACCTTTTAGCGGCACTTAACTTTCCGGGACACTTTGGGGGCGGTTTTGCACAGATATTCTGCCAGGACACTGCAGCTACTTTCCGCCAGTCGTGCTCAGGCTGCCTTGACAACGCTGAAAAGTACCAGGATGTGGGATGCTCGCTGTGTGTGTGTGTGTGTCTCTGTGTACATAGAGACAGTAGTGTACAACGCCCCCTCCTTTCCACGCCACATCCATTCATTGGGTCGCATTAAAAGGATTTTACAAACCTGTCACGAGTCCCCCTGTCTGTCTGTCTGTCTGTGACAGGAGACTCTTCCAAACCAAACCAAAGATAATGTGGTGCCGGGACACAGAGGTCCCACACAGCTGTTCTCAATTGGAATAGCTGCACAAAGGTCCATTGATTTATTGTCTTTTTCTACACATGACCTGAATTCATGTGCACACGCTTCAAGCAGGGATCCACTTTTCTACACAACGACCAAATGAGCATGAGGGAGGGGTTGACGGACAAACAGGAGTAAACGGAAAGTCTTCTTTTTAAATGTTAGGGCGCTGGGGGCCACGGCCCGGTTCCTTTAACGTGGATCCGGTTTGAAAAAACGAAATTGACGTCACAGCAAGAATATGACTGAATACATTAATGTGTGTAAATCTTTGTGTTCCAAACGTGTGAGTTAAGTAGCTGAAACCGTTTTCATTTTAATAGCATTAACATCAGTTTAATACTGTTTACATCTGAGGCCATCAACTAAGTTAGTGTATCAGAGGTTTCAGTTGGAATATGTCAACTCAGACAAGTTTACTAATCGAGAAGGAAGTAATGATGTGCGTTTCAGTCTCTGCGCCGCTGAGCCGAACATCTGCACAGATGTGTATTACGGACCGTGACACATGAAAACAGCACGTGCGGCCCCAGTACAAAGCAGGCGCTGCTGAGGGGCCCCGACTCACCGCCTCGTGGTTAACCGGCGCTCTGCCTTCATGTCGCGGCTGTGGGACAGCACCAGCAGCAGCTTACCGGTATTAGCGCCTGCTGCTCCCTCTGCCCCCCCGGGGTGGGTGTGCATCGTCGAAGCTGCTACTGTCTCTTTAAATTTACCCAGGAGCCCCTTAAGGAGCCCCAGGGGCCCCTAGTCCGGCTCCCCACCCTGAAGACAAGCAAGAGCCTAAAAATTCATGAGTAGAGGCCTGAGCCGAGGCGCCTCCACCGAGCACCGCGGAGCAGCGGCCCTTTTCGCCGGTGGATTTATGATTGTGTGCTTGCATGAAAAGTTAACTTGGCTCCCGTGCGGGGCGCGTGGGGGGACCGCGGAGAGCACGGGCTCCTCGGCGGTGGGCTCGTTATAGAGCGCCTGGCAGATGCGTTTCGAGCGCTGCGGAGCGGCGTGAACGTGTTGTTGTTGTGAGGGTGACATGCCCCACGACGGCGACACGACCCAGTGAACGAAGCACCGCCAACCACGACTAAAGCGAAAGCAGCGATCCAGTGATGGAAGAGAAAGGAGCGGGGCAGAGGGAGCCCGTGAAGCTCCGCTGTGCCTATCAGCCGGAGCTGCTCTCATTAATAACAAGCGGACAGGAGGAAACCACGCAAGAGGAGAGCGACTTAGTAGGTAAAGAGCAAAAAAAACACATCTAGTGTTAATTTTCTTGTTTTTGTTCCAACGCTAAGTGGGTCTGCGTGGCTGTCAGAGACACAGCCATTGTCAGGCAGCCAGTTAATCCGTGTCAGGGACAAAGCCATGGAGCAGCATGGCCCCTCCGTCTCTGTGGCTCCTATAAACAAAGGCTCAACTGCACGCAGGCAGCCAGGCGAAGCGCACACTGCTGACACCTAGTGGACAGCGGAGGTACAGGCCGTCTCAGACCTGTCAAAGAGCGGAATAAACGCTGGTCACCGAAGAAGAAAAAAAAAAAAAAAAGACAGGGTTATCCTTTCACGTAAGCTGACCGCTGAAATGTCCGTAAGCAAGTTATGCTTGATTAACAAATGACAGCAGCGTGACTTTATCTGGAAATTTAAAGCTCAAGCTGTCAGGAACTGAAAGGCTAGCATTTCTAGCCTGAAAGACATGTCTACCAATGTTAGACCTAACAGTTTACTTCCATGATATTTCTGCTGCTTTCTCCGATGTAATCTTTAATTTTGTAGTCCTTTGGGGTTTTTTTTTTAAAAGATTGGTATCATTTAAACGCACTTTTTAAATGTTACCCATCCTCAGTGAGATAGAAATCTGCTTGTCCACATAGACCTGTGTGTACAGCCTTTGCCTTAATAACTTCATATTAATGGAAACTAGATTGTTTTCCTCCAAGCCTGACTGATGTTCATATTGTTTTTATTTGTCTCTGTCAGCCGCTACAGGGATTTATTTTTGAGTGTGCCAGTGCAATGCATTGAGTCAGACTATTGATTATTTGCCAGATGTGTGATTATTATTGAGTGTGCAGTCAATGAGACAGGAGACTGCAAAGTCGTGGTACGGGAGAATGTAACTAGGCAGCATAATATGCTAGTCTATAGGATGACTTTAGAACTCAAGAAGAGGAAGCCAGTGATTGTAGAGCCAAGGATTAAATGGTGGGGTGATAAAAAAAAATGTCAGCTATCAACACTTTTACACTCTGACTTATGAGTGAAAGATTAAAGTCAGCCGCAGTTTCAACACTTTTAAACAAGTTTTAGCAGGTAGAGCTAGATGCATTTTATATTCTTTGTTTTAGAGATTGCTTAAAAGTCACAGTTCCAATATCAGCCCCTTAAAGAATGTTCTCTTACATTCAACATTTTAAAAGGCTGATGGGGTATTGACGTCACTCTGACGGGTAGCCGGGCGATGTAGACACCCAAGTTTGTGCATGCAATAACTCAAGAACAAAGTGGCGTAAGATCTTCAAATTGACACCATGGGTCTGTCTACGAAAAATCTCGGACGAGTTTGAATCTCAGGAAAACAGAAGAGAATCTTCGAATCTCAAGGTCAGAGGTCAGGCTTTCAGGAAATCTTGAGAACAAGATGACATCGGCCCACTCTTGCTTACATCATTGTTTCAGTGTATTGAGATGTATAGGCATTCATTTATGCACAGCTAACTTAAGGTCCCACCACAGGATTAAACTCACGTTGAGGTCTGGAGCATTGCAACACGTTGGCCACGGTGTGGTGCAGAACCCAGTTTCAGCTCAGGCTGTTAGATAGGTGGCCTCAGGATACTTTGGTACACAGGAGCTGTACACACTGTAAGATGCTCAGGTCATGTAGCTGCAAAACAAGCACAAGTGATCAGCCACACACCACCGCACTGACAGTTGGTGTGAAGTCTTTTTGCTGGTATGCTGTGTTTGGTTTTCGCCAAACATCGTTCTGTACATTACGGGGAAACATCTCCACTTTGATCTTATCTGACTAATCAACATTATTTCAGAAGTCTTGGTTTGTTCAGATCCAGCTTTACAAACCTAATGGCACCATGTTCTTTAGGCAAGAAGAGCCTTTCTCCTGGTAACTTCCAAACAAGTGATACTTGTTCAGTCTTTTTCTAACTGTGCTGTCATGAACTTCAACATTTAATATGCTAACTGAGGCCTGAAGAATCTGAGATGTAGCTTTTTGGGTTGCCCTTTTTTTTTTTTTTAGCACTTTCTTGGAGGAATTGCATGATCTGAACCTGAGGTGAATTTATTGGGACATCCTCTCCTGGAAAGATTGTAGCATTGTGTTAACACACACCTGAATGCTCCGGATCAGCAACCTGCCAAACACTTCTGCTTTTATAGATGATGCTTAAAATTCTTTGATTAGTAGTACCTAATGAACCTTTTAATGCCAATGGAAGCAGTGAGGATGTACTTAGTTTTTCACAGGACTGCATAGAGTCCTGTGAGTACTTTATTTTTCATACATTAGCACAGGGGTCTCAAACGTGCGGCCCAGGGGTACTTGCATACATTGACGTGAAGAAATCTAATGCAAGTTACTTTTTTTGTTAGGGAGGATTGTTTTTGTTGAGCCAAAAATGATTTAATATGAAGGAAACATGAGCAGAGAGTACAAACATGCTGAGGGATTGTCTGTGTTAGTTCAGTGAGAGAGTCACAAACTCATGTGTCACTTATGTCTGCAGTTTTATTTTGTTAAATACAAACACAATGACAGCAGAAGTGCAGCCACGTGTGTGGACAGAGACGAGGACCAATGTGTTTATTTGGTAGTTCAATGAAAGGCTTCAGTTAGTTCAAATCTGTGTTCACGTTTGCAGTTTTGTCTTTTTACACAATATTTGAAATGTTAAAAAACAAACAGAAAACTACATTTTTGGAAATATTTGTGGGTGTTTTCTTGTTTGTTTGTTCTGTACTACTTGAACACTAAAGTGGCCCTCCAATGAGATGACAGCGCCAGCAGTGGCCCACAGCTCATTTAAGTCTGAGACCCCTGCATTAGCAACATGAAGACATTGCTTCAGTTTGCATGTCATGAAACCTGCTGGTCTGATCTCTACTCTGTCTTATTCTTGTCTGAAGAAGACGGTCTTGCCAATGGCCATGGAGAGGTGGAATCAGAGAGTGGTGTGGTCACACCTGTCAGATCACCAGGCACCAGCTACTGGAGCATCACAGAGAGCCCAGATCACCCCCTCCTCCTTTCCCTGGCCCCTGGGCCCTCTGGAGCCAAACCCAGGGTGCAGAGAGCCTCGCGTCCAGGCCTCAGCCGGATTCCAGGCCGTGACCACCGTCGGTACTACCACGAGTACTGGCGCAGCGAGTACCTGATGGACTTTGACCCCCAGAGGCATGGCATGATCTGCATGGTGTGCGGTAGTTCATTGGCCACTCTGAAGCTCAGCACTATCAAGAGGCACATCAGACAGAAGCACCCAGACTCCCTGCTGTGGAGCGCTGCCGACAAAGAGGTGATCCGCTCGGGGTGGGAGAGCCACCTGAGTTTGGGGGGAGGTCAGAAGTTATACGGCTCTGCTTCTGGACCTTCACTTCAGGGAGAAGAGGACACTAGGCACTCAGGTCAACATACTGGCGGTGGGTAGGACTACACATGGGTTGGTTTAAGTAGAGGTTTTTCTCAAACTCAGTATGAATTTATATCACGACGTGGTTATGTGTGAGGAGGAAATGATGATGTTATGTTTGATTGGATTGGACATTTGACTGTTTGAAGGTAGTCCATCTTGCTTATTTAATATTACAGAGAGATATAGCACTCTTTCTTGCCTGACAAAAATAACATTAATAAACACTCACACACACCAGTGAAAATGGAGCTGCAGTCCCATAACGCTTGGAAATGCAAACAGGAGAAGCTGAACCACTGACACTTTGATGTGCATGGTAGACAAGCAAGGTAACCATGAAGGCTGGGATGTTGTCTTTACTGAGATGAACGCTGTGTCCATGTAGTAAAAGAGGACTACAGCCACGACATCACCCCATGCTAAATAGACTGGTTCTTATATGGTGCTTTTCTACTCGACCGCAGTTCTAAAAGCACTTTATACAGCATGCATTTTTCACCCACTCACACAAGTACTTTTTCTACATTAGTGCCTTTTATCCAACACTCACACACGTTCACACACAACTTGGGGTTAGTATCTTGCCCAAGGATATTTGGCATGCAGACTAGGGATCGAACGACCGACCTTCTGATTAGCAGATGACCTGTTCTACCTCCTGAGCTGCAGCTAACCCATGTGTTCACAGTAGGTGGCAGAAAAGTGCAGATTGTGGCAGATATTACTTTGTGAAAAAACAATGGTTCACAACCAGCTGAAGCTCGCTCTAAGAAAAAAAAAGATTTAACATTGTGATGATTTCACAAAAGTAGCATTACTTTTGTAGCTGCTAGGGAAGTTTCCCAAATGTAAAGCCCTCACAGATTCAGAAAAAGAGTAAAAAAAAAAACACCTTTCTTTTAGTTTTAGTTCAGCGGTGTCTTCTTTACTATCTTGCACATCTCTTTCAGCATGGTATTCTGGAGGAAAAATCCTTTGGGGCCACAAGGAATTTTTTTCATTGTTATTAGGACAAAAAGGCAATTTGTCCTGGCTGATTGAAGACACTATATCTATCTGTCTATACTAACCGTGGTGTAATCATATAAATCGGAATGTGTCCAACATATAAACGCCTGATGTTACCTATCTGCTGGAAACAAAGCTAATACAGTTATTTGACACAGCTTCAAGGCTAAAGCTAAAAAAAACTGATCCGTTCTCATGCTGTTTGCTTGCTTCCGTTAATTTAATAATAACTATCGTCTCTACTATAAGCAGAAACTGCAGACCCTATGGCAGCCCAGGAGCAAACGCAGCAGCCCATCAGCCTGACTCCCTGCTCTGTGGAGGGTGAAGCCCCACAGCCTAAAGAAGAGGAGCAGTACCTGCCCGAACCATCAGCACAGATCTTGGAACGCTATCTGAATGACTCGCTGCATGCCTGGTTCCGTCAGGAGTTCTTGATGGAATATGAGTCTCATGCCGGTCGGCTGCTGTGCATGGTGTGTGGAGCGGTGCTGCCCTCGCTTCACCTGGACCACATAAAGAGCCACCTGCTGGACACCCACCCTAACTCACTGGTGTACAGCTCTGAGGAGAAACACTGCATCCTTCAGGCCTGGACTCAGACTCACGGTAAGAACTTAAAGTGCAACACCTCACACACTCACAAGCAAAATGCAGTCTTGGTATTAAGGAAATGGAGGCACCAGTAGGAGGCACTGTAGAGACAGATTCATTGGTCTTATCACTTGTCACTCATCAGTTTGACCAACCTTTTTTTTTTTAAATCACTGGTTATCTAGGTCACCACTACCACAGTAACAGGGAGAGTTGAGCAGTCTGGAAATCCCTTCTCCCTCCAGATTCCTTTAGCATAGACTGTTGAACAGAGATTATCGGTACTGAGTGAACAATCAATCACGTCATCTGTAGTCAGGTGGTTAAAGTGGATCAGCAAGGTCAAATAATGAGCAACTAAATCTGATAGGCTGATTAGCACATGATAATAAGTGAGATCTTTTTTTTTCATGTGCTACAGCCTGGCATTGCTTCCAGGTGATCGCATGAAGGTACTGGCACAATCATAAGAAAGTAATGTCATCCCTTGGTCCGCTTACACTTTCACCATATTCTTTTTTCCTTCTCTTTGCTGTGATGTGTTCATGGTTCAGATGTCCATAAAGTTGTGGTCACAGTACTTAAGGATCCTAGAGCAGGTGGCAATCGATTTTAAAATGTTTTTGAACTTTTCAAACACCTTAACAAATATCCACAAACGAACAGTTTCTGTGCAGTTTGGATCCCAGCGTGTCTGTTAGCTAAATGTACAGTATTTACTGTATTTACCTTTGGAAAAAAACCCTCTAATGTGATAGGCTCTCAGAGCATGAAAATACAGACGTCAGCAATAACCCAGTTCAGTTCATCTTCACACTCCAAAGCATTTACATTAGAAAGAGAGTCCAGGAGAGTAAGATGACTCAATATTTAGCAAGTGTTGGTGTTGAGGAAAACGCCACGTTGAGAGAGACGAACACGAACTAGAAATTAAAATTTTAAGTGTCATTTTCAGATTCATGCCAAACTATTTTGAATCAGTTGGTTGCACTGGTGCAGAGCAGGCCGGGATCTTCATGGTCAGTAAAAGGTTACCAGAGATTAATTTGAGCTTATCATGCTGGTTGGATTGAAACACCAGGTTCCACCTTTCTAGGAGCTCAAACTCAAAATCAGCCATGACATCCACAGAGATCTCAGAGTCAGCCTGAACACAACTGGAATTAGCAACTGAAATGATTGTGTAAGTAATTATTCTCAATTCAGATGTTACTGCCAAATTCAACTTTAACCCCTGTCACCAGTCTGTGGTTGGCTGATCATTGAACAGCTGTTCCACGAGGCAGTGACAAAGATAAAATGCCAGCTTGGGAAATGTTAGACATGTACTACATTCCATTTAGTTTGACACCATCTACACTTGTTAGCTGAGCATCGAGCTCACTTTTGTGTATCACTTAACCCGACACATCTGTTACCTACTGAACTCTTTACTGTGATGAAGACTGTGACAGGTCAGATTAACAACTGCTGTCAGTGATTATAGTCAGAGTTTCGATGAGAAGTTAACAGGAACTGAAGTCTGTTTGTTGCTTCAGTCTTTCTCACAGAGCAGCTGGATCTATTCATGAAAGTGAAGGGATGTTTCTCTACAGTGAGAGAGATGGATGCTTTTAAATGTGTAGGAGGAAGATCACCCAGTGACTTCATCAGTTACTTCTCACAGTGTGTAGTACACAGTAGAATCAGTATGGACACTAAACTGTCACATGTCACACTTTAAAAGGTTTTTCCCTACATTACTATCAGGAAACTAAACAATTTAAACTGAAACGGGAATGCCAATAACTCCCATCAAAACTAATAATAAAACTGCAGTGATGGTGCTGATGGAGGGCAGAGTCAGAGACCCAGCACGCCACCTTTTCTGGCCTTATATCTATCTCTCTCATGCACAGCAACTACACATCGGACGTGACCTCTCTAAAGATGATGGCATGATATGTCACTTGATTTAGTGTCACATTCCTCACAGTTTGGGATACGGTGCCAGAAAGTGTGGCTCTCTGTTCTTTCTCTCTGAATGAAGCTGTGGGGGAGTAACCTACACCACTGTTCAAAAGTTTTAGAACATCCCAATTTTTCCAGTTATTTATTGCAATTCAAGTCATTCAAGTCCAGTGAAAAGCTTGAAATGGTACAAAAGTAAGGTTAAAAGAAAGGTAAGGTTACCCAAAACTGAAAAATAATGTACATTTTAGAATTACACAAATAGGTCTTTTTCAGGGACAACATGGGTTAATAATTTAAA
>VUQG01019244.1:14309-25161 GCA_015106755.1 Etia nguti | reverse complement strand
CACGGGGAGACAGGTCGGAGACCGGTAGTATTATGGAAAAACACTGAAATGTACAATACAATGGGCAAGTCGAGGAGGGGGGAAAAAAGAGACTTCTACTCATGCTGGGCTCCTATGGGAGGACAGCATGAGAACAGAAAACAAAAAAAACCTCCTCTGCACAAAGAGCACATAAATGTCCACATCACAACATCATGAAGCACCTGACATTAACAGGGGTGGGTAAGGGGTGAGATGTAAGCCGATGCAGACAGCCATCCTGCCCTGCAGCTATTCATCCAGCGCTGTGCCCAGACCCGCCGTCCGACTCGGCCTTGGAGATAAGCGTACGAGGGCGTTTGGAACGAAGAGTCTAAACACAGTTTGTTATCAGGTGGGGATGGGGGGGCACGAAGATTTTCTTGTAAAACGAAGGGGGGCCTAGCAAAAAAATGTTGGGAACCACTGAGTTATGGCGTGGTGATTTATGGAATATGCCGTAAACTTAGCTAACCTTACTTAGCAGTAGCAGTAATGTGAGTTACTTCACTCAAGTGAAAGCTTTAAACGTTAGTCTGATACTTAACTAGCCAACTTAAGGCTTAAGGAAATATTGGTAATAAGAGAGAGTTCCTGGCTTTCATTCAAAATCTGTTTATCGTGAGCACCTACACATTAAACTTAAAAATTATAAATGGCTTCAAGCTCACATTGAGGCCTGTGGGGCACTGTCAGCCACGGAGACAACAGACATATTTAAGTGTTTTAATATATGAATATTTAAATACTTTAAGGCTGCCTGTTTATTTAAGGGAGATGAACAATACATTATAATTTGACATACTTATATCACAGATGATAGAATAAATAAATAGATTTTAGGTAGATGCTTGTGCATTCTTAAAGTCATATATGTTGAATTGAACTGAGTATGTCATCTGTTCAAAGCCTCTCCCAGTCGGTGCTGTTCTCCATGCCTGTTTTAACAAAAGGGGAACAAAGGACATTTAAGTCAACCTAAGATGATTTGTTTTAATTTTTACATGGTCTTACTGAGGTGATGCAAAGTGAAACATGCATTCTTTTTTTTTTTGGTAATGTGCTGGAAAAGCTTGAAAATGGACCTTGAAAGTGCTAAAAAAGTCCTTGAATTTGACCCTGAAAAATGCGTATGAACCCTGTAGGTGATTGTTTTTTGTCTGCCTTTAGATACTGGGCCTTGTATGTGCCAGCCATAATGGAGTGAGTGAATCAGAGGTACTAGATCTTTTCCCAGAGGTAGAGTTGCCTGTCCTGTCCTCTCTGCTGTACCTCTTGAACAGACTCTGCATTGTAACACTCCGTTGTGGACTCATCAGGTTTCAACATCTACAGGTAATTAGGCTTCTTAGTCGGTAAAATTATACAGCAGCATCGTTAAAGACAAAATGCATAGTAGAATTATGCTATTTATGAGATGCAATTTTGCAGTTTTCATCTTTCTGTGTTTCTGACAGGCTTGGGAAGCTGTGAGGCTAGAGTTTCTGGCTGGAGGAAGTAGCTCCACCACTTATAGAGAGAAACTAATTCATTACTTCAACCAGCAACTCAGGTCCTGCAGAGATCCACACAAATCCCACTGCTCTGTCAGAACAACTCATATCAGTGTATATGTGTGTGTGTGTTTTTAGCCAGGACCGAGTGACGTGGCGTGTCGCAGATGAGCTTCCCTGGCTGCTCCAGCAGGAGGAGGACAAACCTAAACTGCAGCTCAGCCTCTTGAACTTGTTTGTCTCTCAAAATCTCTACAAGAGGTACATGTTAGTGTTGCCTGAAAGCATGCGTACATACGAGGCATTGTCACAAAGCCTGATGCATTTCTTCAGCTAAAGATGTGTGCTTTCTTTTTTAGGGGTCATTTCTCTGAGCTCTTGGCCTACTGGCAGTATGTTGGCAAAGACAAAAGCTCCATGGCCACTGAGTATTTTGACTCTCTGAAGCGCTACGAGAAGAGCTGCGAGAGTGAAGACAGCATGACCAGGCTCGCAAATCTGTATGAGACTTTGGGACGTTTCCTCAAAGATCTGGGCCTCCCTAGTCAGGTAGGGTGAATGGCTGTAATATTAAAAACACTATGTTTATTTCTCACCACACATGTTTTCGTGCCTAGTCTTACATTGATTGAAGAAGTCTAATCTTTTTTTTTCTGCTAAGAATGTGCTCATGGTAATTGTGTATATATCTGATTCTGTTTATTTTTTATTTGTTTAGGCTGTAGCACCTTTACAAAGGTCTCTTGAGATTAGAGAGACAGCCTTGGATCCGGACCATCCCAGTGTGGCTCGCTCTCTGCACCAGCTGGCTGGAGTTTATGTCCAATGGAAGAAGTATGGAAATGCTGAGCAACTGTACAAGCAAGCCCTTGAGATAAGCGAGAATGCCTACGGCGCCGAGCATGCCAGTGTGGCTCGAGAACTGGAGTCACTCGCCATGCTCTATCAGAAGCAAAACAAGTAAACGGGACTCTCTTGGGGCTGATGTTATGAAATTGCCGTTAATAGTTGCAGGTGTTTCAGTTAGGCTATATCGTCATAAAAGACGCCAGCTGTTGTGATTATTAAAAACATTTTCAGAGGACTAAATCACACTCTGCCAAGTCAGGATTCAATTAAAGAAACACATTTAACAGCTAACACCTGGTGCTTTTGTTCAGGTATGAACAAGCGGAGAAACTCAGGAAGAGGTCTGTGAAGATCCGTCAGAAAACTGCTCGACAAAAAGGTCATATGGTGAGCGTAGTTCTCAGATTTCTACACACTTAGTCATACTCTTTTAATGAGAGATATTGGATGTCTTTTGTCTACTCCTCCTTTCAGTATGGCTTCAGTTTGTTGAGGCGCAGAGCCCTGCAGCTGGAAGAGCTGACCCTAGGAAAAGATTCTGCAGACTGTGCCAAAACTTTAAACGAACTGGGTGTCCTTTATTACCTCCAGAACAACCTAGAGTAAGAAAACAGCACCTAGCATGTCCACGGATGTAGCTATATATGGTTATAGATTCTCAATGCACTCAGTGTCTAGTTCCAGTCTAGTACCTGTACTTCAAAAAATCAGTAATATGTGTTGTTGTTTTTTTTTTTATTCCATCAGCACAACTAAAATCCTTCTCTTTGCCCTCACCAGTGCAGCCAAGGTGTTTTTAACCCGCTCTTTGGAGATGCGCCAGCGGGTCCTCGGTCCTGATCACCCGGACTGTGCTCAGTCACTCAACAACCTGGCGGCACTGCACACTGAAAGGAGAGAATATGAAGCCGCTGAGGACATGTACGAAAGGGCTCTAGACATCCGCAAGAAAGCCTTGTCTCCTGACCACCCTTCTCTGGCATACACACTCAAACACCTCGCCATGCTCTATAAACGCAGAGTAAGGCGAATGGCACTCGCATGATACTTTCTGTTAATGTTGTCTTGAATTAGGCAAATGATTTCACTTCATGTGTTTTGCTCAGGGGAAACTGGAGAAGGCTGTTCCACTTTATGAGCTGTCGCTGGAAATCAGGGAAAAAAGTTTTGGCCCCAAGCACCCCAGTGTAGCCACTGCACTGGTCAACCTGGCAGTAATATACTGCCAACTGGTGAGACTTACCATGCTTCTGTTGTCTCAACTATGTCCTGCAGAATTGCATACCTCAGTAAAATAAGGGATCAGATTTTCATCCTACTTGAGGAACAATAGCTATATACGACTTTCAAAATATTACATTAAGGAAAATGTAAATCAAAATAGATCATTATGAACATTTATTTACAAAATAAAAGTGCTTCTTATATATTAAGGCGATTGGCAACAGTCAAGTCTTTTCTTTCTAAGCAGGACTTTGAAACAGTGATCCGTGCTTTTATTTCATCCCGTCAGAACTACTGCAACTCACTTTATGTGGGAGTCAGTCAGCCGTTGCTCTTGTAGCTGCAGCTGCACAACTGATAACAGGAAATCGTAAAAGAGAGCATACAACCCCTGTCCTGGCCTCACTGCACTGGCTGCCTGTGTTTTTTAGAGTTCATTTTAAAATTCTTGTTTGTTTTTTAAATGCTCTTGCTCTGCCTTATCTCTCTGAGCCCTCCATCCCTACATATCCTGTCGGTCTCTTTGGTCAGCTGGCGTGCTGCTCCTGGAAGTACCGAGATCTAAAAGGAAGCTCATAGAGGACAGGGCTTTTTCTATCGTGGCTCCTAAATTATGGAATAACTTTTCCTTGCATGTTAGAGAGGCCACTTGACGGTGAGCTTTTAAAATACGTCTTAAAACCCATTTTTATTCTTTGGCTTTTGGCCTCAGTGAGACTGTTTTTCTTGTAATTAAATTAATTATTAATTCATTATTTTACTGTTTTCTTCGGTTTTTATTTATAACGTATGTATTTTAATTATTTAGTTCCACTGCAAAGCACTTTGCGTCGGCTGTGGTTGCTTTAAAGTGCTTTATAAATAAAGATGATGATGATAATGATGATTTATATGGGATTTTTACAGTTACTAATGCATGTGAGTGCTACTCTGAGTACTGCATCTTGGACACAACTGGTTAAATATTTAAAACTTTGTTTATTCTTTATGTTGTGATCCTATCAAATGTTATATTTACATTGTTTACTCTCAAATTAATTAATTTTAGTAAAAAGTACCATTTTCTTCCCCCCTTGACATATTATGATGCACATAGAATCAGTATGTAAAGCAGTAATAGTAAATAAAGGCAGGTAAGGGCAGTTACCTCAGCTAGCAGCAAATTACTTTTAATAAGCATATTTAACTTATATTGAACCAGTGAATTTAAATGATTTGTGTCTAAATTTTTATTTCTTATTTTACTGACAGTTAGCTTTGCTCTGTATAACTTAAAATGTTAACTGTGATGTCTTTTGTGTCTTTGGCAGAAGAAGCACAGTGATGCCTTGCCCCTTTATGAAAGAGCACTGAAAATCTATGAGGACAGTTTGGGTCGCTCTCATCCACGGGTTGGGGAGACCCTGAAAAACCTGGCTGTGCTAAGGTACATTAGCAAGTGAGATTTAGCAAGTCAAAAGTTTCATTATAAGTTTTATTTCTTAATTTACATTCCAATCTAGCTATGAAGAGGGTGACTTCGAGAAGGCAGCAGAGCTTTACAAGCGTGCAATGGAGATCAAAGAGGCAGAGCCATCATTAGTGTGTGGTAACGCTCCATCTCGCCATTCCTCCAGTGGAGACGCATTCAGCGTGAGAGGACCTGCTCCCCTCCCACATGCTCAGAGGTGACCCTGCTTAGGTGTATCCTGCAGCTCATTAGCAATGGCTGTTTGGAAAGCTCTAACTATTATACAGTGTTACTGAAATCCTTTGATTTCACCAAAAACTATTTTACAGTTTTAGTCATCACATGTGGTTGAAGGCTTTGGCAGGTACAAACTGTACCTGCCAAAAGGAATGTGAAGTTTACAGTATTAATGTTTGAAGCCTGCATATCTCCCAGTGGTGCTTTGCATGCAGTCATGTGTAATACACTTCAGAAATCAGTTCTTTAACAGGCTTTAAACTCAGGTTTACACTACACTAAACTCAAATTTCAGCTTAGCATAGATTTATTTGTGGGTGTGAAGTCACTCCAGCCATAAAAACATGCTTAATTATGACCAACATTGTACGTGCTTTCTGGTATAACTGGTTATATTATTGTATTTACATTTTAAATGTTAGTTTTTCAATCTAGACATTCAAATTTTTTTATGTGTGAATCATGCTAAACACAGTACAAAGAGTCCAACAGTGTTTTGAGAAAGGCTAGCTTGGAGCATTAAGTAAAACACCTGTCTGAAGAATCATTATCTGTTCTTGATTTAAGGCTGTGTTTATGCAAAATTAAGTGCACATGTATTTATTCATTTATTCAAAATATTTTAAGGGTCTTACCAAGACAGTTACCAAAGACATCACTGTGACATATAAGGCTTCAGGTTGATGTACAATATATTAAGAAGAAAAGGGACGCATTGTACCAAAACCTATTGTTTTGTCACGTATACAAGATACAAAGTGTTTTTACTGCTTGCATCTATTCGTGTATTAATACCATGTTAATAACATCTGTAAAAGCTGTATAGGAAAATAAAAATAAAGTCCAACATGTCCAGCTAATAAATACTTTATTGAGACAACTTAAACATTGTTCTGTGATGTTGCAGGAAACATTTCTTTTTTTTGTTTGGATGTTGAAAAGTTGGGACACACATTCAGTAAGCAAAACACTAACTGATATCTTCAGGTTTATTGATATGTAGTTAGAAAATGTTCCCATTTCAAGTGCTAAACACTTTACCATGTCAGCAAATTACATATCTGATGTTTTGTGTGTGTGTTTTTTTTTCCTGTGTGTGAAATATCATAAGCAGCATTTATCATGCATTCCACCTCTTCAGTGGTTAGATGAACTCATTCTTTAACTGCTTGTATCGTACAGCAATTGGCATTTTCACAATGATGTTGGAATGAACAGGCAAGAAAAGGTTAGTCTCATATTAACAGCAGAAATGCACCTTCAGATTGTTTCCTACAGTTTTTTCATCTGAGCCATTAATTCTTCAAGGCTCTGTTCAGTCTCCCCCACTGTCTCGCCATCTGCTTTTTCCTATTTCAAAGACGAGAAAACAATCCAGAGAATGTAGAATCAGAACTGAGTTGAATTGGCTTCACAGTCAAGACAAACACTAAAACGTTACAACAAAATGCAGCTTTTTGAGAAATTATCTTCGAGCCCAACAGTACTCCACAGTACTTTCATTTAAAAACACAGTATGGAATGAAAGTAAAACTGAAGACTCGCTAAAAGTCACTTAGTGTGGTAAATATTTGACTTCACCACTATTATTTGAGGCAAAAAAAAAGTATTTGATATAAATGTCAGTATATTTTTTTAAAATGCATGAGCTTAACCCATACAGAGCTCCTAGTTAGGCGTTTCATCGCTGTGGTATCTTAAAGAGTACTAACCTCAGTAGGAATGGTGTAAGCCACTGTGATGCCTTCTGGGAGGTCGGGCACAGTACCCGAAGCAGCCTTCAACTCTTCTTCAGTCACCTCTGATACCAGTTCAATACCTGCGCAGCACATTTTTGTATGTTAATGCACATTAACATAAAAAAAAATCCACACAAACTATGTTACAGTTAGGACACTGTACAAGTTTATTTTGCTCACCCCATTCATTGTCTTCATGTACTACAACCTCCTCTTCCTGTACGACCTCCACTTTTGGCCGCTCTGCTTCTTTCCTCTGAACAGAAAAACCAATGAGGAAGGTTAGCTTTTCTAACACTATATAAAAGCAGTGAGAATGGGACTTTAATCAGTCTTGTAATCCTGTTACATGAACGCAAACAGTGAGCACGCACACCTTGTACTCCTCCTGTTGTCTCCTGCAGTGACGATCATTACACTGGGGGTTAGCCTTCATTGCCATGGCAGGGAAGAAGTCCTGCATGGCATTGTAGCCAAGATAATAACTGACAGTACCAAACTTTAGAAGATATCTGGAAGACAAAACATTTAATAAATAATATTGAACTTCACTTTACACTTTTAGATTTGAACCTACCCATAAAAAAATAAAAATAAACCTACTTGAGGACATTTTGCACAAGGAGACCTGCCACAACACCCATGGTTGTTGGTAAGCTGGCAGCACACACACCCTCCCGTTTTAGGGTCTTCTCATCAATGTTGGCTGCCACCACAAGTGGAGGAGCACACTAAGAGAGAGTGTGTAATATGGTTTTAGAATGCAACTACATTTTTCTGTAAGAGCTGGATATCTTCTTATTGCAAAGATATGTTGTTGTTATTTAAGTGTGAGCATACAGCAAAGCAGGCCGTCTCCCCAGGAATGATGAGCTGGATGTGTCCTGACACAGCATTCTCACTGACACCAGACTCCATCCAGATCTGACCTAGTTCATTGCAGGCCTGAAACACCAAAATGAATTCAGCTTCCAAGAGTGACATGTAATATTTTTTTTAATCTCTTTTTTTGTGACATTGACATATATACACACTCACTGTATTGATGGCCATTCTGGCCTCAAAGTTGTCCACACAGCTCAGGACCAAATCCACTGGTTTCCCTTCTTCCAGCCCTCCATGACTGAAAACACACAGAGTTATTTGCTGGTGCAAAATAAAGGGACAGAGGAAGAAAACGACATAAAATATACAATATGAATCCTAACCTGATACGATCCATGAAATGTGTAAAATTTTCCATCGTAGTAATATTGTAGTTATGGGTTTCAAATGACACGTCTGGATTGATGTTTCTGTTGGGGGGAAAAGGGAAGTTACATATACTTGAAGAAACTGAATGGCTTTGGTGGAAAAGTGGATAGCTGTTGACAACAGCGTACCTGAGTGTGTGTTCTGCTGCTTCCACTTTGCTGAGGCCTGCTTGGTGAGGCTGGAAGAACAGCCTGTTCATATTGGCCAGCTCTACTTTATCATAGTCAAAAAGGAGCAACTGGGATGCCACAAAATGAGAACAAGTCACGGGAAGGGTAAAATCAGCACAGATGGACATGGATTTACATTTAAATCAAGTAAAAGTGAAAGATAATGAAAGCTTCTATTACCTTACCAATGCCACATCTAGTGAGCATTTCAGCTGTCACACTGCCAACTCCCCCAACTCCAACCACAGCTACTGTGAATGTCCGAATTCTCTGTCAACAAATTTATAAACAATAATTACTCACATTTCTCAACACAAAAGCCTCTAACTTTGCTTTGATGGCTACAGTTGTGATCAGAAATTTACATACACTCATCGTGGGAATGAATGTCAGTAATTTTGGGCTTTTCAGCTTCACCCCAAATCAACAGCTAGATGGTTGAACCTTGACAAAATTGGGTGTTCCAGCAGGACAATGATCCCAAACACACATCAAAACTGGTTTTGGAATGGATAAAGGAACTGACATTAAGCTGCTGGAACGGCCTTCCCAAAGCTCCGACCTCAACCCTGCTCAAAAAGTTTTAGTTATATTTACATGTTCAAAATAAACTATTTTCTATCTATCTATCTATCTATTTAAAATTAGTGGACTATGCCTAAAGGCTGGGTCTGTGCCACGAAATTAAAAGAAAAAAAAAAAAAACTCTACCAATTAAATCAAGAAGAGTGGTCAAATATCCAGTGAGAGTTGTGCCAAAAATTGTTTGATGGTAAAAAAAAAAAAAAGCAACTTGTTGAGGTTCAACTTGCAGAGAGACATTTAACGAAGTATTAGTACTAGTAGTATTTATATATTTACTTAATTTTATTTTGAACCTGTGCGGATTAGACAAAATCCAACATGAATTGAAACTTGTGAACCCAATTTTTGTTTTTTAAATGATTAAAGTAGTATGTTACACAATCATTCCACAGTTCAAAGAAATCATTAAAAGCCTCAACTCACCACGACATTCATCGCCATGATGAGTATATGTAAACATCTCTATGTAATCATGCTATTATGAATATCGGGTTTGGGTTTCTATAAACACTGGCTTATATCGCTAGATAAAGGTAATTAATTGTTGTAACAGCAGTTTGTCTTTATTGTTTATTATGAAATATGAACACTTGGAAGGGAGAGCAACCAGAAACTGTGCGGTATTAAAATAAAAACTTTGAACATACCTCGTAATCATCTACGATGCCCATTCTCTTTAAAGCCATGAGGCGACTAAAATAAAAACACAGCTGAGATTAGCTTGTGGTGTATGACTCACAGTAAGGCGTCGGCTCTCAACATTGTGAGTCGTCTACACAAAAATCAACTAAAAGACCATATAATTAATAAAAACAAAAAACCTTACCTGTACGGGTTGGAATCCACAACTTCGGCGCTCATTTTGTCAATTTTCGGTCTATTTAGTGCATGACTGTGAGCATCTTCCGCGGCACACTGCTTCTGCTTACACTTTATCAGCTCATTCTCCAACTCTCTCACCCTCAACTTCAGCTCCTCCACTGTCGCCATCAGGAAAACAGTCGAAGGCTAAACTACGTAAAAGAAATTATAATGCTGTAAACAAAAACGTAAATTTTTTTTAAAAACCCACAGGAATCGCCACAGAAAGTACACGTCTTCGCTGCTCAAACCAGCTGTCAGGATGTGTGTTCCCGTTAACAGTGTTCGTGCAGAAAACGAGCACAAACACCCTACAGTGTTCCCACATCACCAGTGGATCGTTTAAACCTTTATTTTATGATTTGAGTTTAGTATTGAAAATATTCTAGTCATTAGTTTTTAAAGGTTTGATAATTTTATGAATTTGTGACAATAAATTAACTTTTAAGGGGCGTTACCTCGTTGTGCCTATTGATAAACGCTCCGACCATCATATCAACAATGCTAAACGTAGCTAGCTCAACGATACATCTGGCAATGATTAATCCAGAGTTATAACTGCGAAATGGAGGAACCGACAACTCCTGTACGACAGCAGCATAAATTCAATATTGGCAGGCTTCAGAGATATCTGACTGCCAAGGCACTTGTGTCAAACAATGACACCCTTACTGTCAGACAGTACAGGTAAGGTAGCCAGGTCTGGCTTCATTTTTTAGTTTTCAAAGTTAATCTTGTGCAAATGTTTCGCCTGCTGATAACATGCTAAGGACACCCTCTTATCTTTCCAGTGCTGGTCAGTCAAACCCAACTTTCCTAATCCAGACGCCGTCAAACAGTTATGTTCTCAGGAAGCAACCCCCAGGTGAGCTGTTGCCAGGAGCTCACAAGGTAAGACTCCCCCCCCCAACAGTTATTATAGTTTTCGTTAAAAAAAAAAAAAAAAAAAATATTTTTTTTATATTTTTTGTT
>VUQG01019244.1:0-14289 GCA_015106755.1 Etia nguti | reverse complement strand
AAAAGAATATTGTCAGTATCCTGAGTTAGTTTCCTCATTTAAATTTTTACTATTTTAAATGGATAGGTTTGTTTTTATGTGTTCTCCTATAACTTTTATATATGTTTTACTTCCCAGTCTCAATAAACAAGCTCCAATGCTTCCTCATGCTGTCTGGGTTTTAGTTTAGTTTGGGTTAACCAGTGAATCACTCACTCAGCACTTATCCAGTTCAGGGGGGCTGGAGCCTACCCAGCCAGATGTGTCTTCAATACATTCTTTAATTAATTCTGATTATTTTTGGCAGCAACCACAACCTCAGGTGGTACACACCAAATAAATGAATAAATAAAGCTGGGGGATATTTTTACATTAGAAGTGTGGGTAGGTTAAGATGACCTGATGAAGTTCATTCCGAGCGAGACAATGGGAAAGAGGTGATTTAAGTGACTTTTAAATTGTTTTTGCCAGAAAGGTTGTTCTGAGTATTTCAGAAACTGCTGATCTACTGGGATTTTCCTACATATCTATACCTAAGGTTTGCAGAGAATGGTCAGAAAAAGAGAAGATATTCAGTGAGCAGCGTTTATCTGCTCTGAAGTGCTGTGTTGATGTCAGAGGTCAGAGTAGAATAGACTGACTGCTCTGAGCTGACAGGAAGGCAACAGCAACTCAAATAACCACTTGTTCCAACCAAGATATGCAGAAGAGCATCTCTGAATGCACAACACATCGAACCTTGAAATAGATGGTTTACAGTAGCAGAAAATCCCAGCGGCTGCCACTCTCATCCCCAAAGATCAGGAAACTAAGGCCATATTTCATGTGGGCTCACCAAAATGATCTCAAACTGGTCTCTTGAACATGACAATGAGTTCGCTGTACTCAACTGGACCACAGAGTCACATTCAATCCAATAGAGCACATTTGGGATGTGGTGGAACGAGAAATTCAATCATAGATGTGCAGCTGACAAATCTGCAGCAACTGTGTGATATCATGTCAGTATTGATAAAAAATCTCTGAAGAATGTTTCCAGCACCTTATTGACTCTGTGCCACAAAGCATTAAGGCAGTTCTGAAGGCAAAAGGTGGTCCAATTGGTAGTAGCAATAAAGTTTCTATAATAAAGTCTTCATTGTTTATATGGTTGTATAATAACCTTATTTTGACCACTGAAATAGTTGACAAATGCATCTTTACATAGCACAGTGGTGTTTTGCATCAGTTAACAAGTCGCAAGTATATTTGTAACCTTTATCTTTTTTTAGTGAGATTTGTTTTCTTATATGGTTTGACTGCAGCATTTACATATTTGACCAGAAATGTGAATATGTGAGTCAGGAAGCGCTCAATGATAAAAATACGCTCAAAGGTTTTACAGAAATGTTCCTGGCCACAAATCTGAGCGGTCATTAGACAACCATGTAGCAGATTTCCTGGAAACAGTTATGGAAATGGTTTTTCATTACATGGTTAGGATATAACCTAGTTGGGTATGTTGAGTTTGCATATAGTTATTAGTTAAAAAAATTAAGCTCTTTTTTTTTAATAACCTGAATGAATATATTTATATCTAATGAAAGCTTCATACGTATTGCTTATGTTTAATACTAAATGTTGCTTTACATTTACCATCTGTGCACAATCTCTGTTTTTTGTGATCTTGTAACTAATTGGATTTAATCAAATGGAAGAGCTCACTTTTCCCCAAATGTTTAGTAAAGTAGCACGTGACCATATTAGCTTCGCTCAGTGGGTGAAGTTTTCTCATAGAAGGGGGATTTTTCTGCTTGGTTCGCAGGTGGACAGGGAGTATCGAGTGCAGAAGGCCCTCTTCTCTGTCGGTTTCCCCGTGCCACAGCCCCTTCTGCACTGCGCTGATATTGAAGTCATTGGAACAGAGTTCTACTTAATGCAACATGTGAAGGTACATTTTTTTGCCCTTAGGAGTCTCAAGTCCCAAGTCTTATTGGTAAAAGGTTTAATTTGCCTTTCCTTTTCTTGCCAATGTATTTTAGCGCAAGGTTATGTTTTCATTAGAGACGAAAAATATTATTTTTGTTTGAAGGCAATCATTCAATTCTGTTTATTAGGGGCGCATATTCAGGGATCTTCGTCTACCTGGAGTGAGTCCAGCAGAGAGAACAGCTTTGTATGTGGCTGCGGTGGAAGTCCTGGCAAAGCTACACTCACTGGATCTACCATCACTGAACCTTGAAGCATACGGAAGAGGGCCAGGTTATTGCAGGAGACAAGTGAGTTAACACAAAATTCATTTAAATCGAAGTCATTTTACTGTTTATTTGATCTGGAACTCTAACAAGATTTGTGAAATTAAAGAATACCTTTTTATCTGTAAAGGTTTCCACCTGGACAAAGCAGTACACTGCAGCGGCCCACAGAGACATTCCAGCCATGAATGAACTGTCTGATTGGTTGATGAAGAATCTACCAGACAGTGACAATGAGGTGACCCTTGTCCACGGAGATTATCGACTGGATAACTTAATATTCCATCCAACAGAGGTACGCTTTCTCTGATCTTTATTTTTAGACCTTTGCTACATTTGTCTGTGAATACTTCACTAAGTCTGTTTTATGTGATAAGGCGCGTGTGATAGCTGTGTTGGACTGGGAGCTTTCTACCACTGGACAGCCCCTGGCAGATCTGGCCTACTTCCTTATGCCACATTACTGGCCTGCAAGTCTCAGCGTTATCAGCACGATGGGCAGTTTAAAAGGAATAGAGGGTAACGTCAACAACTGTTGATAACTCTGACAATGATTAACATTCATAGACACTGGAAAAACAAACAGATTAATTGTTTTCAAAAATCTGTATTTGATTATGATTTTATATTTTTTATTTATTTGTTTATGTCTGCTCACAGTATGCACTTGTCCCTCTGATCTTATTCCTCAACGAGTAGGTATCCCAACTGTGGAAGACCTGATCTCCATTTACTGCAGGTGCCGTGGGATCCCCCCTGCATTGCCACAACTGAATTTCTACTTGGCCCTGTCTGTCTTTAAAATGGCAGGAATTGCCCAGGTTTGTACCAAATTAGAATACTAGGCTGATTTTTTTTTTAAAAATTTTAATGGCATACAGTATTGTGCAACTCACAGCACCACACCTCATTTCTTTATATTTAATTAAAAGTAATAGACAAACACATAATGTAGTCACTTAATCTTTCATTAAAATTAAGATTTTTTTAAATTATTATTTGTTTTTTGGTAGGGGATCTACGCTCGTCACCTCCTGGGTAATGCCAGTGCACCGAATGCAGCTCAGTTTGGCCAGTGTGTGGAGCCCTTGGCTAAGGTTGCCTTGCAGCTTGGGCAGAGGTAGGTTTCAGTAATGAATGAATTCATTGTGCAGCAATGCACTGATATCCTTTGACACATTCAGAAGTTTAGCATAGACACTCTGCTATAGCAGGAATATTTTCAAAATTCTCTGTCATTGTGGGTCAAAAAAAACTGATAGATCCCACCTGTTGATTATATTTCAGACAGCTGCAGTTGGAATTTGGCACCCAGCTGTTGCTTCTGATATTCCCTGTTAGACTTTTAACATTTGAAATGTGTTTCATGCCAGGCCCCTCACAGGTCCAACAAAAGACAGATTGTTTCTCCAGACAGCTAAAGGTCAGGCTGTTCTCCAGCAGGTCAAAGATTTCATGAGACAATATGTGCTTCCTGCTCAGAAGGTAAGTTCCAAGAGCTGCCAAGAACAGAGGGGTTTTGTGTGCATTGATGAAATTTTAACTTGTGTACATAGCAGTTAATTTTTTCACTGAAGGCTAATAAAATAGAGTCAAAGAACAATTTGTCTCCTGGTTACATAAAATATGCTGCATACTGGCATCATCACATGGGAGGGCTTCGTAGCATTCTCACGTAAAGTGAAACAGATGAAGAACCACAAGCTCCTGCATGAATATATTGTTGAGTTGATGTTACCATTGATGAAGAGTGGCTGTAATGCTTGTAGCATCAACATGAACTTGACAATTCACTTTGTGGAAAAATATTGTTGTTCCTTAGGAGGTTGCACAGTATTACACCAAACATGCTGAGTCTCCACAGAGATGGCACACCCCTCGAATTATAGAGGATCTAAAGGTATGTAGGGTTGATTTCTTTCTTTCTTTCTTTTTTTTTTTAACTTGGTAACTGAGTCTCTTCTTTCCACAAATCCTGCATAAAAAAATTACAGGACATATGGGAAAAAACTCCCCCAAAAACAAAAAATACAACCACATGTGATCGAGAGCTGTCTAAGATCAAGTATGAGTCCAGCAAGTTCAGCGCCCAAGTTTATTTGACTCTTGTGTAAACAGCACACCTAAGACACTGCAACCCATCATTAGTATTTAGCGTTAGAACAAAATTACTATTATTTATGTCTGCGTGGATCTGTTCCAATTTTTGGAGCTCTGCTTGTTTTCAGCATAGACGGTGAAAGAAGCCGTGGCTTGCATTTTTTCACTCTGTATAATAATGTGTGTCTGTGTTTAGATTAAAGCCAGGGAGGCCGGGCTGTGGAACTTGTTCCTGCCTGCAGTCAGTGGACTCACCCAGCTGGATTATGCCTATATTGCTGAAGAAACCGGTCGCTGTGTGTTTGCTCCTGAAGTCTTTAACTGCCAGGCTCCTGGTAAAATATCAACATCAAAGGCCTTTGATAATATTACAGATCAATTTTATCCCTTACTTTGCTCTACTAGGACGGGCTTGCTCTTTGTATATAGAAGCTAGACTGCATTTTCCCTTTTTTTTCTTTTTTTTTTGAGTAGGATTCTCTCTAGTCAGGAAAAAGACTCTCCAGATGTCAACGTTTCAGCCCTGTTTTAGTCATAACACTGCATTTTGGGGTTTGAAAAATATATCTTCCAAACCACATAAAAATCTCCAGATTCAGCTTTTCAAGGTATTTATTTGTTAGAAAAATCAAATCAGTCTTCCAGAAGAGCCTAAAGGTTCCCAAATTCAGCTAGTAATTACTGGAAGATTATGACTATATATATATATGTGTGTGTGTGTGTGTGTGTGTGTGTGTATATATATTTTTCCACAGACACAGGAAATATGGAAGTGCTCCACATGTTTGGCAGTGAGGAGCAGAAGAAGAAATGGCTGGAACCTTTACTCAGAGGAGAGATTCGCTCCTGCTTCTGTATGACAGGTAGTTCCAAGAACAGGTCACAGAAAACTGCTTAGAGAAAAACATACCAAATCTGTGTTGGTGATTGAAAACAAAGTTTGAGCAATCTGTCGTAAGTATGGCTTTCTTGGTGTAGTTTGGAACACTTGCTGTTATGAATTCAAAAAATGTCTTCCCTTTTCCAAAGTATTTCTAAAGTTCACTCTTTAAAATATGCGTTGTGGTCTTCAGTCATATTGTTTTCTGCCAAGTGCCGGTTGTGGTCTTGATTAGGCTAAGTTATAGAAGGCATGGCTGCTACTGACTGCGTGAAAGGCCCTTTACACGCCAATAGCAAACACGAGATCCCGATGAGTAATTTCTCCCTGTTTTGTTCTCTTTTGCTTTTGATGCTGCCTGGAAACGGTGACATGCTGCTGCCAGAGGTGATTACGGTGGTTTTGAACATCCTTGTGGTTTTTTATAAACACATAGAGATTAATAGTGTTTTGGAGAAGTTTTTTGTGCGCAGCAGTGTAGTCAGTTTCCAGTATTCAGTGAAAGTATTCAGTCTGAAGTGCTGAAGGAGCCAGACATTCTTGTCATTTATTTAAAGTGGTTTTGATGAGTTCTCAAGGTTTTCCGAAGGTCTTTTAAAGTTTTCTTCATTTTCATTGCAGTTCTTATACCTGACCATTTTCAGAGGAATGGTTTTTTTTTCGCCTCCCTGTTTGTTTGTTAAGCCACTTAACACTGACCTATGAGTCGTTTCAGTGCTAAAAGGCACCCAGTTCAAGGGTTGAACCAGTGTTGTGTCTACACATAACAGACAACTTGGCAAAGAAACACTATTCCTCGCAGCGTGTCGCAAAAACACATAATTTATTCCCATGTCTTTATTTGAACACGGGTTAACACGGGTTGACAGTTTTGCTGCCAGATCCTGATCCACCATGAAATACCATCTGGAGAGCATCTGATTGGCAACTACTTCACTTTTCAGCACAACAATGATCCCAAACACACTGCCACTGCAGCAAAAGCATAGTTGGATAGAAAAGCACACAGTGGGACGCTATCAATCATGGATTGGCCTCCCCAGACCGCAGACCTCAACATTATTGAAGCAACGTGGGATCATCTTGACAGAGAATGAAACAAATGGCAGCCAACACCCAAAGAAGAGCTTTGAATGTCCTTCAAGAAGCCTGGAGAACTATTCCGGAAGACTATTTAAAGAAATGATAGGAAAGTTCAGGCTGTGAGGAAGAAAAAAACCAGTTAGATCAAATATTGATTTTTCAAACCTGTCAAAATATATTTTATTTCCATGTATGTTTGCACATTTTTAAGTGCATCACTGCAACCTATTTTCCATTTTCCTAGCAAAATCTAAAGAAATGAGGGGTTGCTCAGCACTATTGCACAGTACTCGATTACACTGGTTGAGGGAGGAGAACCCTTTGTCTTCCACTGATAAATAATTTTAACTTCTAGTAACATCTGCTGTATATTTGAACCCTTTGGCCGTGCTTTAAGCTAGAATGCAAAAAGTGGAAGCTAAAGAAAATTTGGGTTACCAGACGTGTAAAGACATGAGTCTGAGTTGAGTTTCATTGAGTATTGTGATATGTTATCAGTGACTATTATCTTGGTACTTACTGTAAAATAGATGTGCTGTGGTCCCCTCCTCAGAACCTGATGTGGCCTCCAGTGATGCAACCAACATGGAGTGCAGTCTTCACAGGGATAAAGACGACTACATCATAAACGGGAAAAAATGGTGGAGCAGCGGTAAGTATTTCTTTTTTTAGCTGGTATTTGTTTGTTCATTTGTCTCCTGGAGACATCAGCTTTGGCAGAACTGCCACAAAAGCAGTTTGGGGTGTTTTTACTGTTTTGTCAACGATGCATCTGTGTGCGAAACTTGAATGGGGGCCAAGTTTGAAGATGGGTGTGCTCCAGCCCATGTCTACTGAGTTTAGGGTGCCGGAAGTATCTGGTTTCGCTGTTAGCTTATAACTCTGTTTGTTTCCGTCGCCATGGCAAATTTTGTCCTTGGAGATGCTTAATGTTGCAGGGAGTACCCCACAGGAATTTTGTAGCATGCTGATGTCAGCTGGAAAATGTCCCAACATTGCAAGATGAACGAAATGTTGCAGGTGTGATTTGACATAAACAGCAGGACTGAGTGCAACAGCGACGGAGAAGAAATTAGTGCTGTGGCTGGTGTGATTTCATTGCATTTACATTAGAGAGCCTAAAGTCTGTAAACACCAAGCAGCGATTTTATCACAATCTCTGCTTTAAAATACTTTAAAGCAAGTCCCCATAAACCAAAGAATGTTTTTAAAAGGGTGAACCTGAAAGTGTTGTTGATCATAAATGTATTAAAGAGCCTTTCTCAGTAAGAGATGAGTTTATGCAATCAAGATGTTACTGTAGCAAAGCAGCACAGAGATGCATATCAAACCAAAGTGTGAAGATATGGACAACAAAAAAGGGCAACAGACTCTTGCAGGAAGGATTATATAACATAAATAATTTTAAAAGCTGAAAAAATCTTGGCTTCATGCCTTTCTGAGAACCTTGGCTTCTGTTTTCCAACAGGTTGAACCAGTATAGGATCATGGATCAACTGGCATTTTATTTCTAAATGATGAGTCATTACACATGAATCAAGTTGAAAAGACAACAAAATGGCCTTAAAATCTAAAAATAAATGTGCTACTGCAAACAGTTGCAGTGCCAAGAAAAAATATTTGCCTATTTCCCAATTTCTCCATTTTTTTCCCCATATTTGTCAGACTTGAGTTTTTCAGATCATCAAACAAATGTGATGTAGGTTAAAAAAAAAATCTCAAAAAGCAGCTGAGAAACAAAGTCATCAACATCTATCAGTCTGGAAAGTGTTACAAAGCCATTTCTAAGGCTTTGGGACTCCAGTGAACCACAGTGGGAGCCATTATACACAAATGGAAAAAACTTGGAACAGTGAACCTTCCCAGAAGTGGCCAGCCTACCAAGAGCACATAAATGACTCTTCCAGGAAGTCACAAATGAACCCAGAACGTCATCTAAAAAACTGCAGATGTCACTTCCCTCAGTTATGGTCAGAATTCATGATTCAACAGTAACAAAGAGACGGGACAAAAATGACATGTATGGGAGAGTTCAAGGAGAAATCCACTGCTGGCCAAAAACAGACAAAGGCTTATCTCACATTTACCAAAAAAGCTATCTTGATGATTCCCAACACTTTTGGGAAAATATTCTGTCAACTGATGAGACAAATTTGAACTTTTTGGAAGGTTCGAGTACATCTGGCATAAAACTAATACAGTATTTCATAAAAAGAACATCATACCAGCAGCATGGTGGTGGTAGTGTGATGATCTGGACGACTTGCCGTAACTGATGGAACAATGAATTCTGCTCTCTAGCAGAAAATCCTGAACAAGAATGTTCAGCCATCAGTTTATTACCCAAAGCTCAAGTATCAGAAACACACCAGCAAGTGAACCGCTGGAAGGCTAAAAAAACAAAAAAAAGGTTTTGGAGTCCTGACTTAAATTAGATTGAGATGCTTTGCTATGAACTTAAACAGGCCGTTCATGCTCGAAAAACCTCCAGTGTGGCTGAATTAAAACAGCTCTGCAAAGAAAAGTGGGCCCAAATTCCTCCACAGTGTTGTGAAAGACTCATAGCCAGTTATAACAAAAGCTTGATTGCAGTTCTTGCTGCCAAGGGTGTCCCAACCAGTTATTAGGTTTAGGGGGGGCAGTTACCTTTCCACACAGGGTTAGGTAGGTTTGAATTTTTTAAATGTAGTTTTACCTTAATAAATGAAATAATCTTTTAAAAAATGCATTTTTTTTATTTACTTGGTTTATATTTGCCTAATATTAAAAATCGATTGATGATCTAAAAGATGCAAGTGTGACAAATATGAAAAAAAAAAAAAATTAAATCAGGAAGGTGCAAATACTTTTTCACAGTACTGTAAGATCATGGATCCACTAAATCAGCTGACATCAGCTTACTTCTAAATGAGTCATTATATACGAGTCATAAAGAAAGAGACACCAAATTGGCCTTAAAATCATAAAATAAACATGCTGTTGCAAACATTTACAACTGTTGGGTAAATCTTACTAACACTGCATTCATGCTCGCAGGCACGTGTGTAGGGACTCAGTCTGTGTGTTAATTCTCTGGAGGTTAACACAATCTGTGACTCATGTGTGAATCACAGTTCTTCTTGGTCATTTGGACTATCTTTGGCTTTATAAACAAGCTTTGTTTAATATCCTGTTTGACTTGATTTGATCGTCACAGCTAAATGTCAAAAACTCAGAGTAGTGGTTTTGTTTTCCGCTTAACCTCCTTAGTCAGACCCGAATGACGCTTCCAGAGTCTGTGTACTCTGAGGGCTTTACTTCCAAGTTAAATGAAAGCAGTGGCTTGTTGTTTTTTATTAATTAGAATTTCTTTTCGCAGCTGAAAGCTTGAAATGCTGCGGTTTTTAAAAAAGAAATTGAGCAGAATTTCTTCATTTTTATCTAGTGCACAGTTTGACTTTATCGTTCATCGGTGGTTATGTTGTCCTTTTCTAGTGTTTTTCTTTTGACTGGAAGTGAAAATTCCATCAGGATAAACAAATCTTCTGGGGTTATGAGAATTTCCTTTCCGCGCATGAATATATCTCTCTGTCCGAAAAGAATGTGGGTGTGATTGTGGGTTCTTTCATACTTTGTGTGACCCATTGTTGCTTTTGTTGCAAAACGTATGATACTTGAGTGGAAATCAGATAGTCTTTTTTTTTTTTTTTGACAGTGAGACAAGATTTCCAGATATTCAATCCAACTTTACTTCGAACAAAAGTAGAAGTGAAACCAGTCGTTATTGTATTCACGTATTTTATTTTTATGGAAAGCGTTTCTATGGTGAAACTCATTCTTTCCAATCACAAAAGTAATATGAACTGCCAGTTCCTCATTGATGTGCTATGGGTGTTTTCCACAATATGCTTTCCAAGGTACTTGGGAATCCTTAAAGAGATGGATCTCTGCCTTTATTTGTGCAGCATTGTTTCCAATGACAGAAACTAAAGACTTTTTCATGCTATATTATGTCATAATCAGAGCATCCCTAGTTGCGCTCTCTTGACTGCTGCTTTCCTTTTTCTCTAAAGCTGTGTGGGGCAAAAGGCAGTTTGTTGCTAGATGGGAGGGTCTATAGACATTTCCAGTGCAGCTTTGTGGTGTGGAAGCTATTTAAGCCGGCCCCATAGGCATGTTAATGCACTAAAATGATTCCCAGACGTTTAGTGTTTTATCTTCAAGCCATAGTATTTGGATACACACTCACACAAGCGAAGCTGATATACATGCTATTCATTATTAGCAGTAGCTGTGAGACTGTCAGTGGAATTATAGAAGACATAATCATTTTGGCTTCTGTCAGGCCAAAATATGAGTAAGTCCAAAAAAAAGAAGCAGTGTTAGCACTGTTGCCTCACAGCAAACAGGTCCTGAGTTCGACTCCAACACCATCTGGCTGGCCGCGTTACTGTTCAGGAAATAAAAAGACGAAAACACCTATCCAACCGTATTTTCACCATAACTTTAAAAGGCATTGTTCAGGTCAGTGGAATCACGCAGGATTTGGGGCTTACTTTGGCTTATGTTGTCTTATGATATGCACCTTTAATACGCTTGTTTACCCAGTCGTTTCTCTGTTTAGAAATTATTCAACTTGTGGCCTAAACATGTGCTAGACACACCTAGTTTGGGGATCATTCAATCACGCTTCTAAGGCATTGCTCTGGAAAAGAATGACTAACAAGATGGAAAGAATGGTAAACAATGAATTCATGTTTGTCTTTGATGTTCACGAGGTACTTGTGGTAGTTGTGATCAAGAGATTTTGACTCTTCTTTGTTGCTGTGTAAAAAGGCTTGAGTAAACTCTGACCTCTTTGTTTCTCACCCTTCCTCAGCAAATGGCTGAGCCTGGATTCTAAGTTTAAAGCGTAATCTGGAAAAAACAGTGGATTGGGTTTTACTGCAAACTATAAAGCTTGTGTTATTGAAAGGATAAAAAGAAGATTAGATGAAAACGGCAGTTGCGCTTTAAACTTCTCCAAACAATATTCAGCTTTGATAGCATGGTGGTTGCTGTCCTGTCTTTGCTTGCCAAATGTTTTTCCACTCAATGGGTCACCCACTGTGCAGTCAAGTCATCCGTCATCCCAACCCAAAACCACGGGATGTAATGAAATGAGACGCAGATGAGCTCGTTTAAGGCAGCGTAGACTGTGAAGCTGTGTTAGCTTTGTTGCAAAGAACTCGAGAACGAGAGCATCAGCTGCACTCAGTTGTGACAGATGCGTGTTATTGAAAACTTTGTTCTTTTATTTAACAAAATACATAATTTATACAAAATACTTTGCTGGTTAGAGCATATAAATTCACTGTACATATACAATTATTAAACTAAGAATTAACATTTATACTTATGGGCATCTGTCTTGCATGTTAGTAAGGGAATGTAAATATATTTATACTGTGTACATGCAATTTTGTATGAGAGTTTACAAAAAAAATAGAGGCATGTTTTGAGTCTTAAATAGTAAAGGTGCTGGTGTCTCGTTCTTCTGAATCCGACTGGGATTGGGTTTGATTACACGCTTGAAGCGCGATCTCCACAGGCTCCTCGTTAACGTGTCTCTGGTGCCTCCCAAGTCGCTGTCCAAGGTGCTTGGCAGTCTTTAGAACGTGACTCCTGAAGGACGATCCCATGAAGGCGTACAACAGCGGGTTAATGCAGGCGTGGGTGAGAGCCAGGCTTTCTGTCACCTGCATTGCGTGATCCCAGCCCTTGCTGACGTCACAGTTGGTCACAAGCATGTAAATGATGTCCATTGCTCGGCAAAGCTTGACTACCGTGTAGGGCAGCTGGGTGAGCAGGAATACAGCCACCACAGCCAGGAGGACCCGCAGGGCTCGCCACTTTTTCTCTCGTCGCACCGCAACGGCCTTACTCAGCGCCAGTCCCACTCGGCAGTAGCACACCACCATGACCAGGAAAGGTATCGCAAATCTCAGGATCACCTCAAGCAGCTCCAGGGAAGCCTTTGCAGGTCGGGCCATGCTATGCGGGTAGATGGCTGTGCAGCTAATCCTGTAATGGGAGTGCTTCACCGTGGAGAAGATAAGTTCGGGAAGGCCGAGAATGCTGGCTGTAGTCCACAGCATGAGGCACACCAGGAACCACTGTCTCCTGACTTGGGATCCGGTGCCAGCTCTGCCCGTTTGATTTTTGGTTACAGCGCGGTAGCGATCCACACTGATGCACGCAAGCAGCAGCATCCCGCAGCTGAAGTTGGTGCTGTAGAGGAAGGATGTGAGCTTGCAGGCTGCTGTACCCAGCATCCAGCCGTGGACAGCATCAGCTGCCCAGAAAGGCAGGGTGAAGAGAAGCAGCAGGTCTGAAATGGCAAGGTTGAGGATGCACACATCTGTCAGGGTTCGCAGTTTCAGCCGTGACGTGTAAACCACCACTACCAAGGCGTTTCCGGCCAGGCCTACTACCAGAGCCAGGGCATAGATGACCGGAAGGAAGACGCCGGCAAAGGAACGCACTGTTTCCTTGTCACAGATGGTGTGTTCATAATTGTAGTCATAAGTTTCATTTGAATCATCGTCGTGCTGATAGTCAAAGTCGGCCATACTTTTTCTGTAGGAAAAAAATAAAAGAGAAAAAAAGAGAAACATTTCTTTAAAAGCTCCACTTTTTTAGTTGGTAATGCTGTGGTACAGTCTACTTTGTACTAACAATTCAGTTCTCGTTCATTAACATGTATGGCATCATTTAACAGAACAAGAACGGAGAGTATCTGTAAACTGCCCCAGGAACAGGAAAGGCGAGTTCTTTGTGTGTTCTGCATCAGAGGAATCTTTCCTGCATGGTTTCCCTAATGGCTTTAGCTCAGCCTGTCAGAAATGAGTGTGTGGGCTTGAATAAACTCAGTAAACAACTCCAGTAAGAGAGACAATAGAGTTACACATCTTCTAGTGAAGTTTTTGAATTGAATTACTTTGTATTCCATTGGGCACTGAGTGATCTACACACTCCAGGAAATGGTAGCGTTTGATTTGCTAATCCTTTAATTACAGGGAAAAAAGATAGCTGTTCTGCAAACTAATGATGTCTATTACGCAATGCACAGGACTTTTTTTCTTTTTTTTTGGAGCTTGTTAACACCAATCCAATTTCTGGTCTTTCTTTTTAAAGTTTAGTCAGGACGAAGTATGCGGAGAAAGACCTGAGGATGTCATGCGAGTGCGGGATCTTTTTGTGCCAGATTAAAATCCAGGATGTTGGTTTTTACTCTGTGGCATTTGCTGGTTCAACAGGATGTCCCATTGATGTGACTCTTTCATTCAGACCCATTGTTGTGTTAACCAAGCTGTTCCCTGCCAATAAGGATCTCACTTAAGGATTAGCAAATGGAATACAGTGCCTGCATGGATACTGTTACTGTCTCAAACAGATACTTTTTTTTTTTCTGTTTGATTCAATAATCCCTTGAAAAAATTAACTGAGCTCCAAGGGCAGATCTTGCATTGTTCTCTTAGATATTAGAAACCATAAATCCCTTTTCATTCAGGTTTTTATTCATTTCCTGAGGAAGAAGAATTTAGGAAAGTGCGAACTCCCAATAGCAAAACACATTACGTGGCGGATGATGTAACTTCTGGCTGAGGACCAAGAGGTGATGCATTGAATATTTTGCACGTCAAGAGCATTTTTGGCAACTCACACTTGTTACTAAGATGACAGCAGTCCCTTAACGAGCCATATAACAAGTGTCTCTCTCCTGAATGGGAGTAGCAGTTACTGAAGCAGATGTTCACTGGAACGTTCAGAAAAAATGTCAAATATTGACTGCTAGCAACAGATGGGCTTCATGCGTCAGGTGTTTTATTTTGGGGGTTTTTTTGTTTTTTTTTTTTCACAGCAGCTATTTGGGCTGTTTAGGCTTCACTAGCCAAATACATTTAAAAAGATTAAAATGATTTTATTATCAATTCTATATGTACTGCACATACAAGTAGAATAAAAAGAAGAATTAAGAAAATGTAAAATGAT
>VUQG01019243.1:0-21413 GCA_015106755.1 Etia nguti | reverse complement strand
ACACATATATATACTTCTTTCATGGAAAAATCCTTTGAAGTGCGATACCGCTCACTGTGGTCATTTGACTGTGACTTCTTCAGGTTTCATTCAACACTTTTAGTTTTAGAAACATGGCTGTCAGTCACAAACAGCGAATTTTCTCTTTTTATAGCTCCATTTGGAGACACTTGTTCTACATTTTTTTATAATTTTACTCACTGCTTCACTTTCCATCAGCCTCTGTTTGTCTTTTACTGTCCTGTTTGTAGTATGAGCCTAAAGGTTGAGTGAAACCTAACATTTCTGAAAGTCTCTTATTTTTCAAAATGTGAGTAACTGTTGACATTTAAGTTTATCACCTCTAATGGCATAACCTTTATTTTATCACCTTTTTTGACTCAACCACATTTAGGGCATGACTATGATGATAGGAATATGGATTAAATGTTGAATAACGCAGTGATTCAGCTTTTTCCTTCAGAAGTTGACGAAAATTTAATCACTTACAATAAAAAAGGAGCCAAGTGACATTTTGGTGAAATAAGTGTCAGCACTGTATTATCAGCTCCTATTGGTTTAATTTTCCTGGAAAAAGTCACATTTATTCGCCTCATATTTCCCCCCTGGTCATTCATGCCCCCCTGCAGTGACTCTGTGCCCCACCAGTGGGCCCTGCCCCTCAGTTTGAGATGCCTTGACATAGTCCTGGATGGATGTGACTTGCCTTTACCAACCCCTCTCGGTGCTGAGGTGTTCTGAGCATGGTTGAATATAAAAACAAACCTTCTTTGTGTGCAGAGGTATGATCTGGTGTGCTGGTTTTACTCTTAGGTGGTCACTTCCTTTCAGTGTTTGTACTCATACTTGATCGTGGGGACTTTAAAGCTGCTCTTGAAATTCAAGTTTTAGTCAAGTTACTCAGATATCATTTTCCTCCGTAGTTGGTGACTAAAAAATATTTCCTTCCCATGCATTTAAGTTAAAAATAAGTCTTCTGTTGCAGTGATGTTTCCTGCACAGCAGAGGAGAAACTTTGCTGAGACTTGGTTTTGCTTGGTTTTCTCTGGCTTGGGAAGTGACTCAAACTAACTGAGCTGGCTGCAGGTTTGCACCTCATCATGTCAGGATCTTCCTCCTCTTACAGTAAAAACCCTGAGTCTCCTTATCTGATGTGGCTTGTGCTACTAAGCTGCACCTTGGGGTTGCTTTTCAACATCTTGCAACTCTAGTTTCATGCTCATAGCCTCACAGAAGCTGCGGGAAGCTGCGGGCTGCACCTGGTGTGTGTGCAACCTCAGGCACAAAATGAAGAAGTGAGACAAACGAGCAGCAGACTACATACAAAATCTGCCTGCAGAGCCGAGTTAACTGTGTCAGAAACAGTGTGGTTTTGTCTGTGTGTGTCTGTGTCTGTGTGTGTGCGTGCTTTACAATGAAATGTGCTTGAATTTTTGGTTGGCTTGGATTTATCTTTAACCCCAAAAAGAGGAAGAGAGATCATTTTTATGACGCTGAGAAATTCAGACAAATTATGCCAAATACCAGCCCATGCCTGGTGGTGTGTGTGTGTGTGTGTGTGTGTGTGTGTGTGTGTGTGTGAATGTGAATGTTTGGCTTATCTGATAATTGACCTACATCAAAATAAGATGATAAATGATCAGCTTCAGGCCTTCCTGTGTTCTTGTGTTTCTCGTTTCTGAACATTGAGCTTGCTACCATACTAGAAGAAAAAAAGAGGATATTTTATTTCCAGGATACTGAAGTATTGTGATAGTCTTTTCTGAAGTAATCCGGAGGCATCAGTTTATTCTGAAAAAGACTTAGAAAAGCATATTCCCCCACAATGACTCACAGCATCTGCACTGAGTCACGGAACAAAGTTCAAAATACTGCTGCTTGTCTAGAAGGACCAAAATACAATTTAAGTGCTTCTCGTCTTTTTACACTCATAAACTGATGGATGCTTCAGGGACAGTGTGTTGGCCGACATGCAGACTGGAGGATCAGGGGGTCGAACCATAGACCGTCTGAGGAGCAGAGAACATGATCTACCTGCTGAGCCTTAGGTTAGACCAAATCTCCACATCACGTATGCTGTTACTCTTATTACCTCCAAACACACCTTTATCCCGTACCTGGATATATTATGCAAAAACTGGGAAAACCCCTATCCAAATGATTCATTTCCCCTTTTAAGTTCTTCTACTCCAGCAGTGTTGATTTTATAGTCTGTGTCCATAACTCTACAAAAGAACAATTAAACACTGATAGGATATTGTCTACACCATAAACGTGTTATCAGTCATCCTTTTTAAAAAATAACAGTATATACCAGTGGTATATCCCAGTACTGCTAGCATTAAAATTCTCTCTGATATGTCTGTCTGGGATTAAACCTATTCAGATTACAGATGGAAACATTTGAGACCAATCAGCCTGTCTGACATCTGAGTACACCAATCAGACGGTGTGAAAATGTTTAGGTCATAAATATTCATAAATAACCACGAGGTTATGCTAAATTTAAAAAAAAAATCATCATAAGGGACTAAAGTAGCTCAAATATTCAAGTTTCAGGACTGAACTTGAGCTCCGACTGTACAAACAGGTGTGAGTTTTAGCTCATGGGCTTTTTAACTGCCCTCGTTTCTGGCTGGTATTTATTTTTCAGCTCCATCCTTCCTCCACCCTTCCTTTTTCCATCCCTCACAATGATCTGTGTGGCGTTTTGTGTCGAGGAGCCGGTAGACGTTGTATGCCCTGCTGAGAGAAAGTGAGAGGGTGGAGGCCGCCTGCGCTCAATGCGCGTCTTTGGCATGTGCGCCAATGCACTGCGGACGCAGCGGCGTTGGTCCTGCCTCGTGTGGAATATCCGCCACCTCCGCCATGTTTGCTCTATTATCGCTGCTCAAATCGACCGTTAGCTCAACACAGCGGGTCAAAATGACTCGCAGGCTACTGAGAAATGTCCCACGCCCGATGGTTGCGCAAAAATCCAGAGTTTAGCTTTAGCATCTTCTTTGACCGCTTCTCAGAACTGCCAGGTGAATGAGATAGGGACACATTCATCCGGTCTGTGTGCACTAAACACACCAGAGAGGAAGCACAGACAGATGAGACTGACAGAGATTTCTTATCTCTGTCACTTAGCCGTGAGTAAAACAGAGTATGACTAATAATATGTTTAATAACCAGTGTAAGTGGTTATGTCTTTATTTATGTCTGTGCTGGGTGTTAAGGGGGTGCTCAAAGTTAGATATGTTTAAGTAAGATATGGTTAAGGTTACAACTGGGCTCATATCGGGGTGCTTTCAGGGACAACAGATTGGTGTGAGGGGTAATCGCAGTTCAGCGTCTCTTTTTCCTTTTTTCCCTTCACCTCGTTCCTTGTCTCGTGACTGTAAGAAAGCAGAGTATGAGGATTCTTAGAGTGTCATCATCACAGAGGTCAGCGAGAGGAAACACCCCTCTGTGCGCACACACTTCAAAGTGGAAATGTTTCTGTGGAAGGTCCACATCTTCCTCTGTGTGTTTGTTTGTTTGTTTGCTGCACAGGGCGTCTTTCCTCTCAGTGACCTCTGCTGTGTGTCTCTCTCACACAGTGATTGAATGGAGTTTCCATTGTCGCTATTGTTTTTCTTGCCTCGTTTTTCAGGCTCTGATTGCTTTTGTTTGACTGTACTGCTCGTGTAAGCTCAGCCGTCGTGCGACTAGGCCTTTGCTCTTCTCAGAAGAGAGTTAGAAACTCCAATGTGAAAGCTTTGTATTGCTCAGTTTTACCCAGAAATGCTGTGTAAGATAGTCCAAAAAGGTACTGCACAGGTACGTTTTGATCTCGTCCCTAACGATAAGAGTGACTAAAATTTCCGAGAAGCAACTCACAAATCATCATCAGACAGATACTGAAGCTCTGCTCACGGCCTCTTTAGGTACACACAAGTGACGCAGTTTCAGTGCTGCAGTTTTGGACATCAATGCTGTGATGCGCAGTGAAGAGATTTTTATGACAGTTTGATGTTAGAGACCACATCCGAAACAAAACATGACAAATATTGTGAAATGGTCCACTGAAATCGAGAACAGAGAAGCCCATCAGAGTAGACTGAGCATCCAGCAAAAAACGGCTATTCAGCTGGAGGACAGGCCAGATTTAAGCCCATTCAAATTGGACTCAACTGAAGGTTTTTGTTAACCATCCTGGAGTTAATCTGATAAGGCTTAGAGTGAGAAGCATGCAGATCTGCCAACATTACTAGCCTCCAATTGTCTGGTAGCTTCACCTGCACTAACTGGAGTGTCTGAACAGGACCTCTTGACTGTGTTTGTGCTCTTTTTGTCTTTTTAATTCAATTTTAATTCAGTTTTCTGGATGCTGGAGTGTTTCCCAGTTGTCATAGGTCTGGAGGGTGGAAACACCCTGGGAAGGTCTCCAGTCTTACTGCAGAATGTGCTAACTTCTCTCAACAATGCTGTTTTTGTTTTCTTTTACATACTGGTCTGCTGTATCAGATCGGAAGCAAATGTGAACAGACCACAGGGTAACTCGTTACTCAGCTATAGATCAGCTCAGCTGCCTGCTTTGAACCTGATGCAGGGTTTCCCAAATGTTTAGATTCATTCTGTGGCACATGTTCAATCAAGAAAGAAGCCAGCTTGCACACTTTCTCCTCCACCTTGTAAGACAGCAGCTCATCATGCTTTGTTTTCGGAGCAGGTGGTTGGTCATCCACCTCAAAGCTTAACTCGGGACCACTCGGTTTGCGTCACAAGCCTGTTGTTGTTGCATATCACTGAATTTCATTGACATTCTGTGGTCTCTGGTTGCTGGTGTCTTCCTGTGTGTACGGCACTTTAGACTGCAGCTGGCGAAGAAGGTAGTGTTCTGCTCTGCAGCCTCAGCTAGCTCAGCCCAGGTTCACATGACTCCCCGGGGTCAGGCTGGACCTCTGCCTCTGATGGAACCACCAGGAGAGCAAAAGGACTAACCTCGCCAGCTGCAGTGAAGGCTGTGGAGCTGGATGATATCGAGGACCGCCACTGCACCAACTCGACAGAAACTCAACAGTCAGGGCTGAGGCTGGCTGGTTAGCAGAGATCAAGGAGATTAACTATTCAGAGAAACATACGAGTTTCTCTAGATAGTTAAGTGACCATCAGAATCTATGTGTGGAAAACACTGCAGCTGTCATCACATGTGGCTGTGCAGCAGAAAAATTTGGAGTAAAGGTGCTGAGAGGGAGTGCAGTAAAGAAAAAAACTGGAGCATGAGCCAAGGTTAGCAGAGCTGCACGAGCATCTCACATTATCACAGTCTCTTAGAAATAAATACATGATCTTGCTCTCTTAGACTAAGCAGTGCCCATGAAAATAAAAGAGTCTTTATTTATTTTTTCACACCATAAGGACATAGGTGCTGCTCCTCAGAGCTTCAAAGTTCTCCAACCGCGGCTCTGAGGAAAGATCTCCCAACCACCTGAAAACTACCTGTGCTCTAGTTTAACTCCATTTTGTGTTTGCAGTATTAAACTTTCGTTTGTGCTTCAGTGATCTGCTAAACTGTTGTTAGTGTTTGGCCGTTGGAGGCGCGGGGGTGGGATAACAATGTCTCCGCTGTGATGCAGTGTGTTAAATTCGCTGTACTGCTGTACACAGTTTAATCTCAGCAGGTAAACGCGACACAGCGATTGTTCTTTTACCTTTTGAGCTTGTGGAAGGATGGCGTGAGATTTCGGTCATGGCTAAAAAAAGGAAACCTTTTAATGCAAATGAAGTCGTCAGTTGTTTGTGACCACCCTCCCACTGCGACTACAACACCCAGACTTTCCACTGTGCCATTTCAGTATCAATCTCAGAGGCGCAGACCGCCTACCGCCAACGTTAAATTTATCTCCAACTGCAAAGTGTCGACTTCCATTGCTGTTTTTGCCGATGGCGTTAATTTTCCGAGAAATTGAATTTTGCGCTTAGCGAGGCGGAGGTGGCCGCTGTTTTGGCTTCTTGCGTTCTTCTCATTTAATTAGCATCTTAAACACGCCTGCTCTTAAAATGCTAATGATGTTGTTCTAATGCCACAAACTGCTTTGTAAACAGTGGTTTTGTTATAACGGCTCAGTAGCAAAATGAGTGTGAAGGACACAGATGACATAACGTGGCAGTTAGTGTGCTGCTAGTCTAGCTCTGTGCTCGCGGGCTGACAGAGGATGGTTGGAGGGGGTTATACTGCCATCATTTTGACATCACTTTGTGAACATTTTGTACCTCGGACAGAGGAGTGGTTGAAAAACCCATGTGTCATCGTGTCGTTGCTTTTTGAAACTCCCTCTCTGAGGCAGTGGAGTTTTCCGTGTCACACGTGTGCAGGCTGTCATGCCCTCGCTGACCGACTACACTTATGACTGTTTCTCTTCCTCTGAGTGCAGTGAGAGTGTGGGCAGCTGTCACATCTCAACTTTGATGTTCAATATGTGTAAAATCATATCTGTGCCTGTAACCACTGAAAAAAGGAAGTTACTCTTAAGTTATCTACCTGATCAGTGTGTTTTTCTCCATCTTTGCTCGCCACCGCTCGTCCAGGTGAGCGTGCGCTGTGAACGTTTTCAATTTGTTTCATGAGTAATTAAGAAGACGACATTTGGCATTTTGTAACCGTAATGACGAGTCTTCACACCTCAGTATAGATCAATAAAGATGTGGTTTGATGACCATTAGAATAGTCTCCGGGTTTTCCGAAGGTGCGCAAGGCAGAGACCACCCTCGCTAACCTCTGATGCAAACCAGGTCATTTTGTTCTATAAGCGGCCCTGAAATGTGACAGTCTTCATCAGTTACTCCTCGTCGGCTTTCACATGTCTTTTCTGTCACAGTTTTATTGTGTAATTTTCGGTTCTTGTTCATTCCGGTTAGTTTTCCCGCCGTTTTTTTATCACACCTGTTCCAGTCAGTCAATCACTTTCCCGTGATACACACTCACCTGTTTCCCTCATTTACCTGCCACAGCGCCTTGTCTCTGCACATTTCCTACTTCCCTTCATGGGTTTTTTGTTTCCTTGTGTATTACAGCCATCTGTTTGTGGATTTTTGCCTCTTGCTAAGCTCCCCCTCTGAGCTGATCTGCTGTAGGTGACCATTTTTGTGGTCCCTTTTCCTTTTTTGCAACCTTTACGGGAAAATATCTTACAGACAGGGTTAAACGTTGTCGCTATTACATTCTGTATGATATATAAGAACCATCCAGTCAAGCACCTACAGGAACTGCAGTTTTCGGTGCCTTGCTTATATACAACTTCCCTTCACACATATTGGGCTTGCAGCTCTGACAAGTGGCATTTAGTCTTAACAGTTAATTGTCTTTGTATATTAATAAAGTATAAATAACTGGGTAATGTTTCTAGTGCAGTTAATGCTAAAGCTTAATTGTTGACTAGTTGTGTAAATCTGTTCTAAATACCAGGATTTATTTGAGCCTAAAATTTTTCATAAGTCTTAAAGTCTGTGTTAAAATGGGAATAGTATGATGATCAAAATAACAACATGACATCTATCTAAAATTTGGTTACCATGGAGATGACCAACATGGTTACCTAGCTTGCTTTTGGTTAAATTCTCTAAAGTGCCGAAAAACATAACAAAAACCTTTAAAACGTGGGACAGCTGTGAAACATTAACTCGTTCATGATTGCAGTGATGTCCTCGATGCATCGTGTTCGTTATGGAGCGGTGTCTCTGTCTGGTATCTGGCAGGTCTGGGATCGAGACATGCTCAGACTAACTCAAAAATTACAGCACTGCTGCTGCTGAGAGACGGTTTGTTGGCCTTCATCTTTCCTCACCGTGTTTTTGTGTTTAGTGTGTAACAGTTTACGACCTGCCTTTGCGAGTTTATTTTTATCATTAAGTTATTGTGAGAATAGCGTGCCCCTCCTTGCCCATTTATTTTAACCTCATACGCCCACATGATCACTGAGGTCTGCTGATACTGTGTGTACCGAGGTCCTGAGACCGGCCCTCACAGAGGCTGCTTCTAAACTGTGGAACAGCTTTGTCTTTGCTATCAGGTCCTCATCAGCACTTAAGACCTTTGAGACCTTTGCTTTTACTGGTGTCGTATGAATTTGTTGTGTTCCTTTTTTGTTATTTTATTTTAGTACTACACATTAGCCAGACTGTTGGTTTTAAATGTGCTTGTGAGTAAATTTCACTTGACTTTACTTGAAGCGTGTGTGAGTGTGACACACAACTCAAGCCGTAAAGCGATTAAACCTCACTCAGTTTCTTTTTAGACTTCATCAGTTTTATTTTTTGGACTGACTTACAGGGCTAGACTTTCTGAGTGGTGCTATTTGTCTCATGTCACATAATGTGTATGATCACCCTCATGTAAGAGAGCTTTAATCGTCTCTGCCAGCTAAAGGAACAATGCACCTAGATGCGATCGCAGCAGTTGAACAAAAATAATTGTGCTGGTTTTATTTCTCTGTATGGCTTAAGAATGTAGCCCGTGAGCTTCAACTCGGAGGAAATGTTTGTGTGTGTGAGAACATGTTTTTATAGTTCTTTTATAAATAAGTGTGCAAAGAGAAGTGACACCTTCTGGGATCACACTTTTAAAGGTCATCATCTGTGTGTGTGTGTGTGTGTGTGTGTGTGTGTGTGTGTGTGTAAGTGAGTGAGTGTGTGAGTGTTTAATGCCACAGCTTTGTGCAGTGGGCTGTATCTTGCACTCCACTGATCTGGACAGCAAAGATGCAAATTAAGCTTTTACTGGAAAAACAAGAAAACAACAAAAACAAAAGAAACCCACCAAAGTGCTGAGATCTACTAACTAACTGATGCACTATATTATTAAAAAAAAAAATCTGTCTTTTTTATGTTTTCAGGCACGGAACAAGCAGAATGGAGAGTTGACAGCTATCAAAGTCATCAAGATGGAGCCAGGTGAGAGATTTACCTGAATCTTCAAACTGTAGCTTGATTTTTAACAGCTGATTTCATCTTTTAATTCTTGTGATTCTTCGTTTCACCATTTGAAGTCTCTCAGTTGTACATCAGCATTTAGTCTTTAACATTTCTACAGTTCTGAATTGTTAATGTAAAGAAGGAAGTGTTATTACTCTCCGTCCTGTGACGTGAGAAGCTTGTAGCTTTCTTCACGTTGAAGCGTGAAAGTTGAGGCGATGTCGAGACGTTACCTCAGCGTTGGCTCGAGGTCCAGTGAAAGTCTCCTGGACATCTTTGTTAGGTGTTCTAGAAAGAAAGAAAAGTGTAAATCCACAGGGGGACTTAAACTTATGACCCCTTCCTTCAGCACGCTCTCCTACTGAGCTACCCGAGTCCCACTAACGCATCTGCATCACAAGGTTTTTAACACCGACATCAGGGGCCGACACACACAGAGACTCTAACAGTACAAATAGGTTGAATTCGTCGTGCAACAAATAAGACAGAATTGGGATGCTTTAGCAGTCATATGGAAAACTGAGTAGACTTGCTTCATATCATTGAAGTTTGCAGACATTCATTTATGCACGGCTCTCTGAAGGCCCCACCGCAGCATTTCAGTCGCTGAGGTCTGGACTTCGACCGGAGCATTCCAGCACCTTCATTCTTTTGATTTTCAGCCGTTCTGTTGTAGATTGAGGTCACTGTCTTGTTGCATGACCCAATTTTGGCTGGGCTTTAGCTGTCAGACAGCTACCAATACTTTGCTATAGAAAGGAGTTCACGGTTCACTGCAAGGTGACCAAGTCATGTGGGTGTAAACAAGCTCAAATCATCAGCCCTCCACCACCGTGTTGACAGCATGAGGTGTTTGTGCTGATGTACTGTGGTTGGTTTTCCAAAGGAAATTGTTCCAGAAGTTTTGTGGTTTGTTCAGATGCGGTTTTTTAAGGCTTTCTCTTGCATTTCATCTAAACAAGCTGTACTTGTTGTACGGTTGTACTTTAACATGCTAACAGAGGCCCGTAGAGTCTGAGATGAAGATGCTCTTGTTGTTTTTTTGGAGGTTCTCTGAACATTGCATGACTGACTTTGGGGTGAATTTGCTGGGACGTTCACTCCTGGAAAGGCCATGGTGTGGTTGTCTGTTCACAACCATTTAATAACCAAAAAATTTCATTTAATTTCTGTATTTTAATTATCTGATCACTTTATGTAAGAGACCTTCTGTCTACAGCTGGTACGGTTCAGTTTTTGCAGTCACGCTATGACCAGTTTGGACCACACAGATGACATCAGCGTTTTAGCCATGTTTGCCGGGCTGTAGATGTTTTATCTCGTCTATGGACAAAAATAATAAACATTATTTCAGCTTTGTTGCAGCTTTGCGTAGTAAAAGACCTTGGACTTGTTTTAATGCAGTGCAATTACTGCGTCCAATCATCATTGTATTTTCATTAGGGAGGTTTAATTTAACAAAATCGTTATTTCCTACAGTTGGAGCAGCGACATAAATCACACATACAGAGGCAGGAAACTGTTTGATACTACCAGCGACCAAAGAAAGCAGCAGTATGATTATCCTCCACATTTCCCATCAAACGGATGGAAATCATGCCTGATTAGTCTGAGCTGCACAAATGAGAGACTGATTATTTGAGTGTATCAGCTAAAAAATTTAAATTTAAATGAAAAATATTTAAAGAAAAACAGAAGGAAATGTATTGCAAAAGGTTTAAAACACATAGGCAAATAAAAACAGTACAAAAAGCAACATAACACATGCTGAAAACAAGTCCCTTTATTTTTTTATGTTGTATTTGAGGTCAAAACATGATCCAACTGCAGCGTTTTGCACAATATAAAGGCAGATCAGGCCATAATAACACAACTTATAAACCAAAATGTGCTATTAGGGATGTACAAATACATCAAATGTGCCCTCCGACTGCACCTCTGTTTGCATCTAATGCGGTGGTGATGATAATAAAGACGTGTCTTCTGTGTCTGACCCCACAGAGGACGATTTTTCTATCATCCAGCAGGAAATCATCATCGTAAAGAGCTGCAAACATCGCAACATTGTGGCATATTATGGCAGCTACATTCGGTGAGATCCCCGTTTCTCGTTCCTTCCTCCTTCTTGTTTTCTTAACCTTGGAGTTAACACACAGGTTTTCCTTTTCTGTCTGCAGAGCTAACAAACTGTGGATCTGTATGGAGTTTTGCGGTGGAGGCTCCCTCCAGGATATCTATCATGGTGAGTCATGTGACACAAGGCCGGGCTAAAGATGGAAACAAGAGTGTGATAAGATGCAAAAGTGTCTCCGGCTATCAGATAACTGATATCATCGCTGTCTGTGCGAGTGGATTTATATGGACTTAAGGTAGCGCCGTCTACACCCAGTAATCCTTTCTGTGTGGAAAACGAGAGAGAACAGGATCTTTTTTTCCCACACCCACACTTTCATGCTTTACAACTGGCAACTGTGCCAGGGTGAGAGTCTCGTTCACATGCAAGTATCAGTGATTTTCCCTTTCAGTAAACGGAGAGATACCAAGCGAACAGCAAAAACTGTAAAACGTCTGAGTCTTTAACCAGCAGAGAGGAAAAAAGCAAATGTCTCTGCAAACACAGCCACATTAACCTTTAGTTTAAAATCAAAACAACGTGCAGAGACTTTGTCCTTCTGGGGGGGTTTTCTCATTTGATGATGGAAAATTGACTGGTGCTTAGAGAACCCAGGTTTACTGGCACGTTGGACCAGCAGTAGCTGGGTTTGACATTAAAAAAATGCTGATCAGATTTCATGTAACAGGTGAGAACTCTGAGATTTTTGCAGAGTGCAAAATGTAGGGAGGACAGTATTTAAATCAAGGGAACTAACATTTACTAAGATTTTCAACTCGCTTTGTTTCTAATCGCGATATTTAATGCAAAAAAAGAATTTCTCAGTTCTTTTGCGCTTGATATTGAAATGAACTGACTATACCTGTATTTAGTAATATTTTGTAATTCACTCTTAATGCTAAGTACACCTGTGAGCTCTGTTTAGGATGAGCGCTCACATGCTGTTTATTACAGCAGTAAATCTGGCCCATTGTGCCTTTCTACTCTGAGCACCCAATGCACCTTTTAGAAAACAACTTGGGGTCCAGTATGTGACCCAAAGACATTTCAGTATGTGGACTAGATAAGCTCCGCCTCCTGAGTCACAGACATGGCTGATTCATCACAGAGGGCAAAGCAGAGCTGCGAGCACGAACGTGATGCTTGTCATTGTAGTCCGATTACATTTATCATAAATCTGAAATACTGATAATATTTATTTGTAATGAGCAGTTGTGGCTCAGGAGCTAGAGGGCGTTATATGCTTCTTTAAAAGTCAATTCTTGAATTGTCTTTGGGCACGATATTGAACCCCAAATTTTGTGTGTGTGCAGTGAGTACAAAGCTTTGTGAATGGGGAAAGGTGGCTTGGCTTAAAGTGAGAGTAGAAAAGTGTTAAATATTAAATAGTAGTCTGTTTCATGCATTTATGGAGAAAACAAGCTAGAAATCAGATTAATTGAAAGCTATTCACAATCAATCTGATCGTTATCAATGTAAGAGTCACACAGACATGTACAATACTTTAAATAGCATATGAATAGCATACCCAAAATATTTAACTGAAGAATGCACGAAGGTTTAGAAAACCTGTAGACATGTTGAAAGTCGCCTTACTAGCAGTTTTAAAAAGATTAAGGAGGGCAGTTTTTTGTAAATATGAGCATGAGGCCGCCTTAACAATACCACAGTTTATAACGGGGTTGTAGCTGATTTAAAACAAAAGATACACGAGCTTGAAAGCTTGAGGCTTCCAGACATCCTGCACATGCAGCTGGGTTTATTCTGCTTCTTGACGAGGACAAATTTCTGCACGAAATTCCAAAACAGTCCTGAATACAGAAGCACTGTGACAGCTACAGATCCACAGGTATTAACAGCACACTCAAGTCTTTGTGCAAGCCTTAAAAATCTTAAAAGGAAATGACAGTTCAGATCGTTTCCCTACACGGAGCATCGTGATATCTTTTTTTTAAGACGTGGCATTGTGCTTTGTAGTGAAGCTCGTCAGAAATGTTAGTCTGTTTCGGAAATATCTTTTTAAAATCTGCAGTCTGAATTGAATTGAATTGAATTGAATCATTTTAATCAAAAATGATTGTTAAATTAACCTTTTTTCAGCTCTGGGTTGTTCTGTGACTGTTTTGAATCTGTTATGTTAAAAACTGTATAATGTTCCACAGTGACCGGTCCTCTGTCCGAGGCACAGATAGCCTACATCTGCAGGGAGATGCTACAGGTAATCACATTTTTTAAATTTACTGTTTCCTGTTAGTGAGCTAAAAACACTGTTTGCTCCTCTTTAGTGCTGACGTCCATTTACTAAATAAAAATATTAGCGGCAGTGATGCTGATTAAAGAATTAAAGAGTTGTTTGGAAAGGAAAACAAGAGTAGTTCCAGTACTTGGATGTACAGCTAACTGTCTCGGCTAAGAAGACAAGCTGAGTGAAGCCTTATGTAAAAAAAAACCCTAAAATAAATAATGGGAAGTCGAGCGATATCCCAGCCGACGCGGATGATGCATTGACGTCATTTGTTCAGTCAAACCCGGTCGTGATATGACTGCAAAAACTGCATCGTAAACGTAGAGATGCTGATGTAGCTCTCTCACTGCATGAGTCTTTCAGTCACACCAAATACAGGAAGCAAATAATTGTCAACTAATTGGGTTATGAAATGACTGTGAGTCGACCACCACATGACATCCAACCCACATACAAAGAGCAGTATAACCTCTGTTTTCACAGAGACGTCAGCTGTTCAGGCCTCCCTCACAGCAAATTTTATTTTCACAAGTAACTTGTTGTTCTAAATGTTGCGAAGAGACATCAAAATGTTTGTTGGCATTGGCAAAATTATACAGATATCCACAGTTTTCACCCTTTTGGGGCCTTTGAATCATATGTTAAAGCACAAACGATGCCTCTTTGCAACTGTTGCGAGGTAGACAACGAGCTAAAAAATAACTGATATAAAACAAGTCGTCCCCTAAACCAGACAAACGTCACAGGTGTGTGAAATGAGTGCACAGGCTCTGTCTCCAAAATGCAACACTGAAAAAGGAAACTACACTTCAGTAACTTCAGTCCTACTGTACAGAGTGTGTCACCAGTCTCATTTTACACAGCAGTGGTTTCCTGATGGTTAAACTAGAGCATTTAGAGGAATTTTTAATCCCGTCAGATAATAGTCTATCAAGTGTAAATGTTATCAGGTTAAATTAAAGGCTTTTATTTTGTCGTGTGTGTGTGTGCATGTGCAGGGCCTGGAGTACCTGCATGCAGAGAGGAAAATCCACAGAGATATCAAGGTGAGTGTGCCGAAATGTGATGTGAGATTTTTATTCTTTGTTTTTTGTTCCCCCCATGTTGCTTTTTTTGTGGGAGAGCACATTAGACCTCAGCAGATGAAACTTGCAGATTGTAAAAACTGGGTCAGTGCGGTGGCAGAGAAGAAGATGTAAACAAGGCGAACATTGTTCTTAAGATTTGGGTTCATGGTAGTCCTAAAAAATTATTATTGTTATTTTAATTGTAGCAGCTCAGTGATGTATTTTGAAAGAAAGCGAAAACTCTTCATGTTAAAAAAAAACCCAATACAAAAAAGTAGCTTCATAAAGTTAGGAACTGTAAACTGTAAATCTGAATTAGTCAGAACAATACATTCTTAAATGAAGCTGAATGAATGTTTTTTTTATTTCCATCCTGTGTGGGTTCAGTTAAAGATCACTGAGTGGGTAAAGAAGAGTTTTATAAATATATATGTAACAAGATGTTTGTGTGTTGATGTTTTATCTCGCCCTCTTTTCCTTTCAGGGTGCCAACATCCTCCTCAACGATCAGGGCGAGGTCAAGTTGGGTAGGTGGAAGTTTGCACTGTCTGCTTTGCACTGTACCGGCATGGGTAGCATGACTCATTCACTGCAAAAAGAGACGTTCTCACAATGATATCGCCACTGTCGTGTTTACTGAAGAACCAAATCATGAATTAGATCTCTGAATTTTCACCTGATTCGCTGCAAGCACAAACATGTCAAAGATTGCGCTCCTAGTTTTTGAAGCATTTTGCAGGAACTCTGAAATAAATAATTTGGTGAGTCTCATTTTGAACGACAACAACAGAAGGAAATTAAGTCATTGAAATATATGAAAGCGTGTTTAATTTGTGGTTATTTTGGCTTTTATCGATGGTTTTCTTTCCTCTGTTGTGCAGCTGATTTTGGGATCTCAGCTCAGATCACGGCCACACTCGCTCGCAGGATGTCCTTCATCGGGACGCCGTATTGGTAAGATCAAAACTCAGAAGTCGTTCAGCTTTTGTCCCTTTCCACTACAAAATTGATCATTTAGACCACCCACCACTTTATTAGGTACACTGTGCTAGACCTGGGTCAGAGCTGCCTTAGTTCTTCATGTCATAGATTCAACAAAGTGCTGCAAACATTCCTCAGAGAGTTTAGTCCACGTTGACATCGCATGATGTCACATAGTATCATAGCATCGCATAGTTGCATATTGGTTGGCTGCACGTCAGTGATGATCCGGTGACTCATGAGATCAGGTGAGTGTGGAGGCCATCTGAGTACAGTGACCTCATTGTCATGTTCAAAAAAACAGCTTATCATCAGAAGTTGATACACTGCCATCGTTACGAGATATACTCAGGTAGACTGTGGTGTTTAAACGATGCTCGGATGCTACTAAGAGGTCCAAAGTGTGCCAAGAAAATATTCCTCCACACCATGACCAGCAGCACCCTGGCAGGATGGGTCCATGCGTTCACGTCGCTCATGCTAAACCCTGACCCTACCATCTGAATGTCACAACAGAAACTGAAATTCATCAGTCCAGCCAATGTTTTTCTGATCTTCTGATGTTCAGTTTTGGTGAGCCAGTGTGAACTGTAGCTGACAACAGGAAATTCACACCTGGTGGTTGTGGTCTTCTGCTGCAGCCCATCTGCTTCTGCATACCTTAGTTGTACTGTTGCCTTACTTCATCTTGAAGCAGCCTGGCCATTCTCTTCTGACTTCTGGCATTAACGTGGCATTTTTACCCAGAGAGCTGATGCCACTGGAAATGCTCTCATCTTTAGACCCTTCCTCTGTTATCTCTGCAGATAGTTGTGCATTAAAATCCCTGAAAATCATCAGTTTGTGAAACACTCAGAGCAGCCCGTGTGGTACAAACAGCTGTGCCACATCCAGAGTCACTTAAATCACCTTTCTTCCCATTTCTGATGCTCAGTTTGAACTTCAACAGGTCGTGTTAATCGTGTCTACATGCCTCAGTGCACTGAGTTGGCAAGTTGGACAGATGTGCAGATGTGTTTCTGTCCGTAGAGGCACAGCTTTTTGTACCAGTGAACATGTTTGTTTTTGCTGTAAAGTGGGAAATTTTAACACGAGCGTCAATGAGGACCGACTCGCTTTTGGAACCAGCCTTCAGTGGCCGTTAGAGGAACTGCATGCCCGCGCACGCGCTTCATTTCTCAGCTGCTGCTCGAGTCTGATCGAGAATATAAACTGGTGACGATTAATTGTTAATTGAATTACAGATTTTTGTGCTAGTCTCGCTGCGGCGTTTCCGCTCCTCTCTGCTTTCCGACCACTCTGAGCTCTCGGTCTAACGTTCCATTAAAAGGCGCTACAGCTTGTGGCTGGCCACACTGAGTCACTGCACAGCGTACTGCTTTAGCCAAGAATCTTTTATACCGTTTGCCCTTTATACTGCTGCAGTCTTCTTGGATGATTTAATGTTGTTTTTATGCTGTGTGGGTGTTCTGACCTCATGGTAATGGCAGTTACTAATTACATAGGCAACGTCTAACAACCGCAACCACCCACCTGTGTACCCATGTGGTTCACTCAACCCCCACGTCAAACGTCTGGAGCCGCAAGACACTGCATTAATTATTTTGATAGATATTCTCATTACTGTGGGTTCTTTAAGTGTGCAGTGTAAACCTGATACAGTGACAGTGACAGTCTGTCTGTATCACAATACCTGTCCCGCCTTCTTTCCCCTCTTTGTTTGGCTTTTGTATTTGTGTTTAAAACACTTGCTGCTGTATCCCTCCTGTCCTCAGGATGGCCCCAGAGGTCGCAGCTGTGGAGATTAAAGGCGGGTACAATGAACTTTGCGACATCTGGTCTGTGGGCATCACAGCCATCGAGCTGGCAGAGCTGCAGCCTCCAATGTTTGACGTCCACCCACTGAGGTAAACGCACACTGAAAGACACGACTCACATGCCCGAGCACGTGTACACTGCTGTACCCACACACTGACATACTATGAGGCCTTGCAGCCTCCATCTTTAATTTATTTAACCACATCAAGGATGTTTCCTGTTGCTACCATAACAATATTTCAGGTCAGTGCTGGAGATATTTATATGCAGTCACACAGGAAGTCCCTCTTCTGACTCCCTGATCTGTGAGCAGAATAGGGTTTTTAGACGTTATTCCGGTGATTCCATCACGTGTCCGACTGATTCCGCTGACTCTGTCCCTCTCCTTTATTTAATTTTAGGGCAATGCTATTTTCATCACATTATTGCTTCTTTAATACTCTTTATTTTATTTTCCTACAACTAACCTCGGTTTTCACCTGGTGCACAGGTTTGTATGTAAAGGTCAGTTCATGCAAATCATGCTCTTCTGCACTTACAGCTGAGGCCTTAAAACACTGCAGTCATCATGCCTGCTTGAGCGTAACCAGATCTTTGAAGAGACGCTTCTGCAGAGGCAATATTTTTTCCATTTGCTATCGACGGCATTACATATCTGATCTTATTTCATCCTGAAGACTGAACCCTCGTTTCAGCCTGACATTTAGAGAATATTTCTAACAGGGAAAAGTGATGTGAGGTCACCAGAAGTCTCTGAATTTGGAACCTCCTGATCCTGCAAGCACCGAGGTTATCATAGTTACTAAAACCACGTGTAAAAAAAGTTTAGCAGATGTCCACATCAATAACTCAAATTAAAACAAAAGCTAGAGTTTAAAAAAAAAATCAAACCACAATATTACTAAAAATAAACTAAAATTAAATTAAAATATAGAAATAATGTCCTCAGCTTTGGTCACATTTGACAGCCCGCCTGGCCTGACGAGGCTTCGGTGGCCGTGTTTGCTGAGACTTAAATGTCACTGAGAGTCTGCTGCCTTTGCGAGGTGCCGTGTTTCTGCTGTGATGCCTCTTCTGACTCTGACAAATACACAACACACATTATAATAAGAAAAAGATTTAAACTAGCAACAAAAACTAACACAACAATGTGAATGTGGAAACTAACTGAAACTAAACTCAATTCATAAAAAAATTCAAAACTAAATGGAAATAAATATTAATCACGCTCATTTGACGGAGAGGAAATCCTTCACTATGAGCTGTTTCTGCACCTCAAACTCAACAGAGCTCACAAAAACAGTCCAACACTGCGGTAAAAGACTCGGTGTATGTTTAATGTCATGTTTTGAAACAGACAGATCACAGAAGCATTGAGATGTTTCTCATTGTTCCTAAAAACTAAGACCAAATATCTCTTGTCATTGTGGGTAAGAAACAGTTTTCAGAGAACAATTTCATCGGTGAGAACTTCACCAGAAGCAATATCGTTGATGGCTTTAAAAAAGAAAAGAAAAGGAGGTTGTCTGCATTTCTGCTGCAGGTTCCTGCAAAGCAGAGGAAGCTGAAAAAGTCCAAGTTCAACGGAAGTCGCTGGTGTTAAAGATAAAGGCATGGTGTGTTTTTTTGTTAAGGCGAGTGAGAGATGTGAAGTCATCGAGTCGAATCACTAGACTGGTTCACTTCTCATCATCGTGGGTTTGTAGTCGTATCATCACACAGTCGTATCAGTCGCATCTTACAGCTTCCTCACAGAGCTCACCGCTTACCTGCAATCAGAGCGTATCTACTGACTACAGGAGGAAAAATATTCCATAAAAGACGCACCGAGGATTTCACACATTGAGCTGTTATCTTGTTGCAATCATACACGTGCGCATGCGTGTGCAATAAAAATGCTCTGCAGATCTTTCTCAAGATGTCTGGAAACATGTGCGCACGTGACACACGTCTCCGCTCACCTCAAATGTTTCCCCTCGGTACATCGGCATGTATGTGGACACACAGCCGAGCGTGCTGCGTGCGCACGCTGACATTCATAGAAAACATCGAGTGTTTCCACCACCCACGTGTACCTGGTTACTCACACACCCTCAGCTGACTCAAACAAACACACTATAAGTCATGTGTGTTATAATGCTGTGCTCTGTTGACTCTGTTTCTTCCTGTAGAGTGCTGTTTCTCATGTCCAAGAGCGGCTACCAGCCTCCTAAACTGAAGGACAAGTCAAAATGGTAACTAAAAGCCTGCAGCAGCAGCACTACTGAAGCATGTATTATATGTAATCAGCTCGTCATCATCAGGTGCAGCTTTGAATGCTTAAACATTATATTAACATAACGTAAGCTCTGCCCGTCAGATAACATTATAAATACTGCATGTGCAGCAAGTGTTGTATTTTCTTGACCTTGCACATGTCTCCCGTCTTCAGGTCATCCAATTTTTATAACTTTGTGAAAGCCATGCTGGTGAGGAACCCCAAGAAGAGACCGAGCGCCACCAAGATGCTCACAGTCAGTAGCACCCACCCACGCGTGATTGTCTTTGGGTTCATTTTGTGTTATTTCTGCATCAGGCTGATCACACGATGTCTACGGCTCCTTAAAAATTCACAAAACATACAAAAAATGTGCTGTGGAAGATGCCACGTGGCACTAAATTTGTGATGTGTTGTAAAGCTCAATATTGCCATCATACAACACACTGGCTTTACATCCTTTAGACATCCAAATGAGCCCCTCCCTCTTGATTTTTCCATCACACAACCATGATTACTTCCTGTGTCACACGTGGTTAGACCTGGTGCAGGTTTCAAACCCATAACGAATAGCCTGCTTTCTTACTTTTTCTGCTAGCTTGTCCTGATGTCTGCCTCTCTGCTCTCTGCAGCACACCTTTCTGACCCATCAGTGCCTGAGCCAGGAGCTGACCCTGGACCTGCTGGAGAAGTACAGACACCCTGAGAAACTGAAGAGCTGCCTGGTCACAGACGATGAAGAGATGGAGGTCAGACTGATGAAGATCTCTGTCTGCATGGCGATCTCAGCCTCGGATGTTTCGTGTTTTTGCACTAATCGTATGTTTTGCTGTGATTTAAGGTGATTGTTCCTGGATCTTTAAGGAGAATCCAGTCCATCAACAAACACAACAAAGCAGGAAGAACCAACTCTGACATAAGCTGTAAGAAAACAAATATATTTCCCTGAGAATATCAAAATGAGGTGCCTGGATTCTTATTATTCTTATCATTCTGTGTCTTTATGAAGATATGTGCCATATGTGCATTTTTCACAAATCTCACAAGAGTCAAGAATCCTTCCAAAAGTGTCATCATGCAGATTTAAATCACCTCCAGAAGTTAACCTCCTCTAAGTTGGACCTCTGATAAAATGTTCCCGCACATCCTGAAACACATCTTTGGCCGACGTGTGAATGTTTGTGCTTCTGATAGTTTCATTTTCTTGGCCTTTGCCTTGTTAGCTGTAGTCACAGAGTGTTTCACTAATCCTCTGTTTAGTCCTGTTGCTTGACGATTTTTAAATTTTTTTGTGGGGAAAAAAATTCTTGTGTTTTTTGTTTTTGCTCAGTGAATCAGATCTATACTCAGAGGCCCACGAAGACCGACTCACCGACTGTGACGGTGAGTTTATATTACAGGATACACATGCATTACCGTATTTTTCGGACCATAAGGCGCACCGGATTATAAGGCGCATTAAGCGAAACAAAACAGTCAGTTAAGTCAAACTTTTCTCAACTCATTCTTCTTGCTTCCCCCACTTCCGTACCATTGATTCATTAATGTTGAATTCTCTCACAGCTGCTCTATTCCCATGTTGTTGCAGTATATTAATGACTAACCTCGTATTGTGGATGGATTATTTCAGTTGTTCTCCTGACTGAAGTTTGGTCCGTTTACAGCATCCTGCCATGCGATTGTATTTGTCCCTAACATTCAGGAACCCTCACGTTAACTTTTATCAAGTGGAAAAAAGTTAGCATTCATCCTCCAGCTTCACTGTGTTTATGTTATGCTAACATAGCTGTGTCTCTAGTGATCATGTAGCACATCATACCAGCTATTCCAACTTCAGTAACCCTACAAATGTCACTGCTGTTTAGTTTTCTGTCTTTATTTATGTTGGAAGTGATAGCAGAGCTGTACGTTTTAATTTTTTCAGAAATCTCTCAGTCAGAACATGGTATATCATGTTTAGATGGAAACTAGCGAGCTAACTTCCTGCTAACTTGT